>JAHLWY010000448.1:0-81598 GCA_020002185.1 Paraescarpia echinospica
TAATTGTAACCCGAAAATGGTAGCTAAGAAAATAAAGGCTATGAAGGATAATAAATCACCTGGAGTGGATGGTATTCCACCCAAACTACTATTGGAAATTGTAAAACAAATTAGCATACCGCTTGCAACAGTTTTAAGCTTGTCATTAGAAGAGGGAGTGGTTCCTTTAGAATGGAAAGAAGCAAACATTATACCGTTATTCAAAAAAGGTTCCAGAAACAACTCAGAGAACTATAGACCAGTGAGTTTAACATCAGTGATTTGTAAATTATTAGAAAGACTAATTAAAGATCACATGGTGGATTTTCTTGTTAAACAAAACTTCATAAACCCATCTCAACATGGTTTTTTTAAAGCTAGGTCATGCTTAACAAGTATGTTATGTTTTTTGGAAGACATCACTAAGTGGGTAGATGAGGGATCACCAGTAGATATCGTCTACTTAGATTTTCAAAAAGCTTTCGACAAAGTATCACATCAAAGATTACTGCTTAAACTAAAGGCCCATGGCATAGGAAATGGTATAATAAACTGGATAGAACAATGGCTGATTGACAGAAGACAACGTGTAGTAGTTGATGGGGAGGCTTCAAACTGGATATCGGTATTGAGTGGGGTACCACAGGGATCAGTATTAGGACCTATATTATTCTTAATATATATCAACGATTTGGATGATGAAATAACAAGCAAGGTGTTGAAATTGGCGGATGATACAAAAGTGTTTATAAGTATTAAAAGTGATGGAGATAGACAGCATTAGATGATCTTAACAGGTTGATCAAATGGTCTGAAAAGTGGCAAATGTTGTTCAATTTTGGGAAATGTAAATGCCTCTACACAGGACATGGGAACGAAGAGGTAGAATATACAATGGGGGGTACTGTATTAAGTACTACTGTAAAAGAAAAGGACTTAGGGTTAACTGTTAGTGCTGATATGAAGGTTTCAGAGCAGTGCGGAATTGCAGCTTCAAAGGGAAATCAAATCCTTGGATTAATTAGGCGAAACATAACGTATAAAGAAAAAGAGCTAATAGTACCGCTGTACAAAACAATAGTTAGGCCTCATTTAGAATATTGTATTCAAGCGTGGAGGCCGTATCGCAGGAAGGACATAGATATGCTAGAAAGAGTGCAGAGGAGAGCAACTAAAATGATACCAAAACTGAGGGATCTTAGTTACGAAATACGCCTAAAAATTGCGGTTTAACAACACTAAAGACCAGGAGATTGAGAGGAGATCAGATAGAAGTGTCTAAAATATTGAAGGGTTATGAAAATATTGATAGAATTTTTTTTTTTCAGTTAAGAAAGATAGAAGGACTAGAGGACATGAACTTGCATTAGCAAAGGAGCAGAGTAGATTGGATATCAGAAAGTTTTCATTTTCACAAAGGACTCTAAATTAATAGAACATATTACCTGCTGATTGTGTGGGTGCTAGTAGCGTGAATATGTTTAAAAATAAAATTGACACATACCTCAGACGGGCGGGATACACATAGATAAAAGGGTCGGACTCTCGATAAGCCAAAGGGCTTCCTTGTCCACCTGCCACCTAGAGTTAATTCTCTGGGTGGCAATCTTGTTAAGTCTTGTTAAACTTAGTGTGAGCCCAAAGGAACAGTTCCATACTATGTAAACCATTCTATGGACAGTAAAGATTTTTCAAGTTACATTACATGTTTCAAATGGATTTGTATAATCGATCGATTTGTGCATCCAAATGCACAACATCCCGTCATTATGTTCCAAAATAGGAGTACGTAATAAAAGTTATGCTTTCTTATGCTCATCGTGTTTGGATTGTGTTCTACAGCAATTCTTCAAAATTTGTTGAAACAAGTTTATGTTAACTGAACTATACTGGGAGTAGTGTATAAAAAGGTGTCGATAAAGTTCTTTCTGCAATAATTTTGAAAATTCATAAAATATAAATGTTCCACAACATTCAAAATGTTTTTGGGATCTTCTTCAGTTAAGTACACCAATGATGACTGAAAACAGTGTTTTAAAATATGCGTTACTTTTACAATTTTGTAATTTTATAACATTATTTCCATTGTACAATGACCATTTTATTTGTCATCGAAATGGGAGTTCGACAAAAACAAATGCAATATCTTTTACCCTAAATGATGGACACAACAAATAAATATTGCACTCCCAGTACAAAATAAAACATGTTACACTGATACAATATAATTTTAATATTTTGTCGACAATAATTTTATTATGCTCTTTATAGATCTACATTTTTCAAATAAAATTAAACCTTATGCAGATAAGAAAGTGCATAACCACCTATGCTATTTTAATATTGTACACTACTTTGTGTGATGTAAAATGTTGTATTTATACTGCTTTTGGAAATAGCAGATGGATTTATGGTGCAAACGGAATGGTTTCGTTATTGAATGTTTCTCGGCTTCAGTAAATTTAAACGTTTAATTAAAATTTAACTTTGAAATATATAGCCAGGTGAACCTAGTGAAAAAGAAATATCATAGTACCATAGGTAAGATTTCGTATGTTTTTACATTCCAACAAAAACAATGCCAATCATTCAATATGTCATGTGCGACTTCGTGCGTGGAGAGCTGGTGTGTTTCTTTTAAATCATCCCGTCTGTCGTGAGCTGTCGTTATGTTCATTCTCCGTTTATTCCATATATTTTCCTTCGTTTCTTTGCTGAATCTGTAACAAAACAGCTGCTGGTCCACGTTTCCTTTAGATAACTTTATCGGTCCCGACTAATTCGCATGGCGGTGGCTAATCTAAATACACACATGTTGAATGCGTTTTTGTTGCATCTATTAACTCGGCGTAGCAAATCGAAGTCTGACGGACAGTCCCGAATGTTCATGAGCATACCTTGTACGGATCGTAAAGGTGGGGCCACAGTGGAAACTGCGCTTTTATTTTTTTGATATATTGTCAGGGTCATTAGTGATTAATAAAACATAATTCTAATGAAACAAAGGCATAGAATTATACGAAATAATCATATTGCCTGGATTATATAATAACTGCGTACATTACAAAGTGATTAAAATGAATGATTAAAGAATCGTTTAACATCTGTGTGACAAAGCACCGAGTACCGCGTTCAACGCGGCTTTTAGTGAATTGACTTTTTTTGAACACTTGTATGCCGTATGTAGTGCTCCGGAGAACTACGACTGAATGGCGGTAGCAAATCATCGGTTGTATCTGGAATAAATAAACCACTGTTGCTATCACTATCAGTACCATTGGTAAATACATTATTAATCAATGTTGCCTACACAATCGATATTCTAGTAGGCTAAGTAAATACTAGTACACACGAAGACTGAACATCAAATGTAGGACATGTTTGGTACCACTATGTGAGTCATATTTTAATAAATCTATGTTGAAATCGCCACAAATAAATAAAGCTTTTTAGTCGTAATTTGGTTAAATAGGCGGTCAAAAAATAAAGTTGAATCAGACCCAGGTGCACTATATACGCAAGTAATTACCATATATTTACAGTTGACTAACTATAAATAAATTGTAACACATTCAAACACATCCTTAATAAATGTTGATTTACTCGATATACTAAACAGTCTGGACCATCTGTGACACCTCACCTTGTTTAGACCCTTTACAATACGATCATATTAAAAGCGTGGTTATTTAAACTTATTTCGTACTTTAGTGCCTTTTAATCATATGCATATTCACTAGGTGGCAGCTCTCATGTCTGTCAACATGTGGGCAGTCAAAACGCGACTCTGAGTCACACTGTTCTGGCGAAATCACGCCGCCAGGCGAGAGTCGCTTAAGCGAGACTATGCACGGGTCGGCAACCCGCGGCCCGCGGACCAAGTGCGGCTCGCGGAGCTATTTCATGTGGCCCGCAGACTACAAATTAGATTGTCCACAACGCGGCCCGCGGGGTGACAACTTAAGATCCATCTTCCCTCAAGAAAGCCTGAATGCAAAGTAAATGAAGATACAGAACACAATGAGCATTATCGTGAAGACCATGAACTACGTTCGCGCTCGTGGCGTAAACCAGTGGCAGTTCCATCACTTTCTAGCTGAGATGAATGCGCATTATCAAAACCTATTCTACTGCGAAGAGCGCCAGCTGAGTCGATGTGCTATGTTGCGCCGGACGTACGCCCTTTGAACTGTGAGCTCTGTGTGTACGCCCTGTTACTATATGCAAGTGCTACTGTATGAATTTGGTGACGAAACACTTTCCTGGTCTCATCAAACACGTTAAGCTCATTGTCAATTTGTTAGGTGGCGCATTAACTGTACAATTGCGAAATAGTCTTCCTGATGTCTTTTCTGTACCAAGAACACTGACGATGAATAATGGGTACTTTTTAATAGTGACGTCCAATAGTTGGCCACATTTAGACGTTGATGTTTGATGATAATAATACGTCTTATTCGTAACTGATAATACTTTCTAAATATCAATGCATAGATCTAAACAAAATTGTTTATATTTAGATTCCAAACATAACCTGATGCACCAGTTTTCACGAGGATTAAGCTAACGATCATCAGTACTCAATAATACATGTGTGACCCGCCCATTTAGTCGAAGTAATCTGTTTGGCCCTCCATTCAAAAAGGTTGCCGCCCAACTTGCTGAAGTGTTCGCGATAACTTCCGATAACGCTTTTTTCAAAATTGTGACATTCCGCGGATTGTAGGCCAACCAACATGTGACGTTATACTTCTACGGCATTATTGCATCACTCATGAGATAAGAAAATAGATGTTGGTGGATGCCACCCTTAATTTTGAAAGTAATTTTGAGGGTCACAAACTCAAACTTGTGTCAAAATATTTATATTAATTAACATGTTATTGCAGTTTGACCTAGTGATAACAAGTCGAGCCAATGCCCATGGATATGAGTAGGGAATGTGACATGCTGTTGTAAGTGGAATGTTTGAAGTGCATCCATGAATAACCTAGTATTAAGGTTAGGTAAATCAAAGTGGATATTGAAAACACCTAGAATATATAATTCTTCATGTAATTGTAATGTTGGTTCAAGAAAATCTTGAAATTAAAAAAAAAGTACTTTCCAGGAGGACGATATATGCAAATAAAATTAGCAGACATAGATGAACCTTTTATAAGAATACATAATACCTCGAAGCTGCGGGATACAGGTGAATGAAGGATTTCTACCTTGAACAAATCAGAAACCAGAAATGCGACAGCACCCCTACCTGACTGGTGTGGATGATGGTGTAGAGAAAAGCCGGGAGGAGTGATGTAAGCAAGACAGGATACATTATCAATTGTTGTTAACCATGTCTCAGTGATTGCTAAAATATTTATGTGTGTTGATGCTATTAAATCAGAAAGGGCAGCAGACTTTTGACGAACAGATCTAAGACTGGTAGTCGCACAGCGTATATTATGAAACGTTTTTGGACAAGGATTAATTGACATATCACCTGCAGGAAAGATAATAATAGGTAATTTAAAAGATGGATTACAACCTGATTTTTTTCACTAAGACGCCATAGGCAATCATTGCGTGTTGGTACTTATTGCTTTGAAGTTGGCTGGTTCCTACGCTCCTGACCAAACACGGACGAAATAAAACTGATTCAGCGAACTTATAGCTTTGAAGTTGACTCGTTCCAACGTTCCAAACAGGGACGAAGTACAATTAATTCAGAAAATGAATAGCTTTGAAGTTGACTCGTTCCCACGCTTCTGACCAAACAGGAACGAAGTATAACTGATTCAGCGAACTTATAGCTTTGAAGTTTATTTGTTCCCACGCTCATCACCAAACAAGGACGAAGTACAACTCATTCAGCGAATTTATAGCTTTGAAGTTGATTCGTTCCCATGATACTCACCACACAGGGACGAAGTACAATAGACTCAGCGAATTTCCTGCTAATAATTTCATAACGGAAGATATTTTCTATAGTTTTTGAACGAACAAGATTCCACAGCGAACGATTGGTCCTTAAAGCGAGGTTGTCTGTTCCATTACTCGGAATCAACCAGGGGTGGTAATTATTAGCAGGGAGTTGGCAGAATTAGTAGTTTTGACTGTGGAGACGATGCGAATGCATCAAACATCAAAGTATATTGTGGTTCACGCAGCCGGCCTCCAAACGTTTACAATATAGCGTGTTTTGAATCAGAATGATTTGTTTTCAATTTGAATTTTCGTTTTCGAAATAATAAAATTGCAAATAATGTTTCGGGCTTATTAAACGTTATTTGGCAATCAATGTACTTTCAGCATTTTTACTCTACTTACTCTTACATTACATTAAAAAGGAGGAAAAGACAGCCTCGGATTAACATATGTTTAACGAAAGAGCAAGCAAATATGTCACCGTCTGCCTCGATCTGCCAAAGATCATATGAGTGAATAGCAAACACGGATTTATTTCTTGTTACCAATGTTTAAGCGAGTGAGATGGAGGTAAGTCTTGCGAGAAACAAATATAGTTGTCAAATACCGTACATTTATTTCCGTCAAACAACGTTACGCGCACAACTAATGTACACGATCTATTACATACAAAATACATTGGATATACACTGTAATGAATAAATAAAAATAAACTTCATTTCGATTGATTTAAATTAACTATCTCCCAGGCTTTTTGTGTAGAGCTGTCCCACAATTGCCTTGTAGAACGTCGTGACTTTGTGAGTTCGTTGATCTTGTCACACGCAGCTTCTATCGGCGTCGAGTTCAAACAGAAAGGACGCAGAGCGGAATTCCTCACACGACAAGAAACCGTCGCCTGGAACACGACAATGTGCGTTTACGTCACTCATAGTTCGGGGAGTTTTATAAATACATATCATAATATTACTTACACGTTGAGCGATAGTTTAGTTGTATTCAGAGGCATCGGAAGCGTAGGGCTTGGGGTTGAACCCATAATGTTGGATGAGGAAGGGGGGGGGCAAGGCAAAATAGTTTAACATCTCCGCGAACAATCTCCAAGACCACTTCCCCCCACCCGGCTTTCCGATGTCATGTCTGACAGAACCGACAGCATAGTGCTGAACTAAAGCTTCGTGCTCAGCCCCTTCAATATTAATTTTGTTACGGCACCAATGCTGCTATTACATTTAACATGATTATCACCACCACCACCGCCGCCGCTGCCGCTGCCGCCGCCACCGCCACCAGACATAACGACGCAATACCCAGGAGCATGCTTTCGACAATGAAAGTGCATTTGGCCAATTAGCTGTACAAAACGTGTATATTATTGCATTTCGATATCCCAAAAATTGCTGGAACGAAAGTAATATTGCGTGGGCCGGAGCTTCAGCACAATTCTGCTGTTGAACCATGACGGGTGGGAGGCTGCTGAAATGTGTTCGCGATGACGTTCACATTTTTGAAGCTAACCAAAACCCTTCAACTTCACCCCTTCCGAGACTAACTCAAATCTCCAGTTGCACCCGGGGGTCCATCTCCCAGACCACCCCTAACCCCCGGTTCCGGCGCCTATGCTCAACTGAACACGTAACCAACTTGACAGACAACTGTGATAAACAGTCCATAACTAGAGATCAAGATCTACTGCCTTGTGTATTATTAGTTCTACTCCGCCAGCAGTCGAACATGATTACATAGTAATGCATATGGCAAGTGTACCAATTCTTATTTAATGTCTGCTTAGTCGTGTTACTCCTCCTACAACATTGTCCGAATAGCTGTGCTACTCCGCCCACAGCATTACCCGATTATTGTGCTACTCCGCCTACAACATTGCCCGATTACTTGTGTTACCCGCCACCGGCACGCACAATTACAGCAGTATCATACATGACGTTTTGAGACCATCTCTAACCGATGTGTGTAAAGAACACAGTCGTGACACTTACCATTGACGTCGGCCTGTATATGAGCCAGGAGAGCCTCTTCAAATGACACGTCATCGTTGAGTCCCAGTTCAAACTCCTTCGTTGAGATTCGGCCGTCCATGTCTGTGTCGTAGTGCGATAAGTTGGCCGCCTGAGGCGCTGCGGCGTCTTTCTGCTGCAAGAGACGTGGACATAAATACAAACTTGTCTGCGTTAAATGTATCCCGATTATGCCCACAATCCAACTGCAAGTAACGTCAAATGATACAACGATCCAGACATTGTTCAACATCAATTTGATGTAAAAAATCAGCGTAGGTAGGTAGAAAAAACATGTAGGATATAAAAAATACACTGCAATACGTTTCTATTTAGTAAAATCAACAATTCTCTTAGGACAACTGCAAGTTACATCAACGGAACTAATTATGCACACATTTTGTTTGATGAATCATCTACACTTGCAGATAGAACGAAGTGTTCATGACCATTCTTGGCAGATAATATTTGGTGTAATTTTGATATCACCTTATAAAAGTTGCCACCTTTATAAATACACGTCACAACATTATTTACACGTTGAGCGGTAGTTAACTTCTATTACATTTAAAAGGAAAAAAGGTAATTGTGCATACGCACGCACGAACACGCACGTACGCACGCACAACACAGACACACAAATGCGCACATACACGCACGCACGCACGCGCGCACACACACACCCACACACATACACACACACACTGGCGTATACTGGCTTCACTGACAGTGACTCTCATTCTTGGGTCATGTAAAACGTTTCGATATCTTTACCTGAGTTTTAACGGATCGTCTTTTGCGGTTGCAATATGTCACGGAAACGTTCCAGCAGGAGTTACCGTTGCACTTCCTCCGAGTCACTGTGAAACACGCAGCTTCGCTCTGGTCCAGCAGACTCAGAATGAGGCACGCGGCAAACGCACAAAGAATAGATGTGTGCATCTTGAAGGAGAACTGGAAAGTAACATAAATAAAATACTCAGAAAAATGTGTTTTGTTATTACGACAAAGTGTTAAAATGCATATTTCTAAGAGAACATTAAATTGCTTTTGAGTTTCTGAACAGAAAGGCGGCTTCCGTACACACGCACAATCCCAGTTTTTCAATACAACGTATTATGTTTTTGAAAATTGTTGTCGTTCTAATGGATCAGCAGATCATCCAAACAAACAAGGAGAACTCACCAAGTGAAGACGTCTAGTGTGAGAGAGTTGGGAGAATCTGTGCAACTCTGTGACTTGGCGAATTGTACTGGGTCTGTCTCTCTGTAGATGGCGATATGGAGGTCTGCTGCTTCAGAGCCTTTATATACGTGGGGGATCTAACTGTCTGCCTATATGTGTTCTACGACTTCCTGCTTGGGGCATCAATGGTATCATGGAATATACTTCCGCGTCCAGGGTCCAATGTGTTAAAATATTATCAAAGAATCACTCCTTGTTTCAACCCGGATGTAGCGTGACGATTGCGATGTATCGCTTCGAGGAAAATGAATAATTGTGGCACTTTCAAACAAATATTAAACGATTACTTAGCACATGTGGATCTTTCTGTGTACTGTATACTGCTATATCCAATTTTTTTATTTTAATTTAGGCTTTTGGAAGATGGTCTTAACCCTTTATTGAATTGAATTATTTCAATTTTTCCAAATAAAAAAATCTTCACCACCTATGTTATGATGTTGTATCCAAAAGACCATATACAGAAGAAATATATGAAATAAATATTAATACACACTAACGTGATATGGCAGCACTGATTTTGCATTGAATGTAGTTTTTTCCCAAAATGACAATAGACCAATCAAAAAGTATAAAATTGGTATGTTGCCTCAGGGCAACAACGTCCAGTAAAGGATGGTGTTAACATTATTCTGTTGTTAGGTTTGAAACATAAATAATTCATATCAGCTTGAAAATTGAATCATGTGCCGCCGTGTCGAACCTTGGTCGAGTTTGTTCACTCGGAATGTGTATTTGATATTTGTGTACGGATAGTCTTCGCACATTAAATGCAGCGTGGCTGAATGATTCCCAGAGAAGTCAAGATGATGTTCGATTGAACAAGTCTGCCAGGGAGACTTACCCTTTACTTTGTTTTGTCTTGGTTAGATTTTGTTTTCCGAATTCTAACCAATCGCTACAATGCGTTATATACGCGAGGCACATTATGTGTGTGTGCGTGTGTGTGTGTGTGTGTGTGTGTGTGTGTGTGTGTGTGTGTGTGTGTGTGTGTGTGTGTGTGTGTGTGTGTGTGTGTGTGTGTGTGTGTGTGTGTGTGTGTGTGTGTGTGTGTGTAAGTGCGTGTGAGTGAGAGAGTGAGTGAGTCAGTGAATGAGTGAGTGTGTGTGTGTGTGTGTGTGTGTGTGTGTGTGTGTGTGTGAGTGAGTGAGTGTGTGTGTGTGAGTGAGTGAGTGTGTGTGTGTGTGTGAGAGAGAGTGGTGAGTGTGTGTGTGTGTGTGTGTGTGTGTGTGTGTGTGTGTGGTGGTTGGAGGTGAGTGATGGAGTGGTGTGTGGTGTGTGACTGTGTGTGGCTGTGTGTGTGTGTGTGTGTGTGTGTGTGTGTGTGTGTGTGTGTGTGTGTGTGTGTGTGTGTGTGTGTGTGTGTGTGTGTGTGTGTGTGTGTGTGTGTTTGTGTGCGCTGGTTAAGTGCTTGACAAATAGATGTCATATTGAATGTTGAGTATCAGTGTTGAGAAATGTGATTAATCGCTGGATCCGGTTAAACTAAGTCAGTTAATTCTCAAATACAAACGGAAATCACGTCATCACGCTGCGTGTGTGTGCGTGCGTGTTGGATAAGGGCTTGACAAATAGACGTCATATTGAATGTTGAGTATCAGTGTTGAGAAATGTGACTAGTCTCGGCAATACATTTCTAATAAACAACGGTAAAACAATAACAAGTCGTCACTTCCTAGTCAAGTCCGAAGTCCTCGTTCCCAAAACAAACGAGAAGTGTTGAGAAATGTGACTAGTCTCTGCAACGCATTTCTAATAAACAACGGTAAAACAATAACAAGTCGTCACTTCCTAGTCAAGTCCGAAGTCCTCGTTCCCTAAACAAACGGGAAGTATCGCTGAGGATTGAATATCAGTGTTGAGAAATGTGACCAAAACACGCTAAGCACTCACAGGAACTACAAAAGAGGAAGTATCGCTGGATCCGGTTAAACTGCGTCAATTAATTCTCAAACACAAAAAGAAATGACGCCATCACATTCTGTGTGTGCGTGTGCGTGCGTGCGTGCTCGCGCGCATGTGTGTGTCTGTTTATGTGGCTTGGCTTAAGAAGAACTGAGACGATGCGATAATAGCCGAAGTAACCCCGCCCGGATATACACTCCAACATGTCGCTCGTGCTTCTGGTCGTGGCGGTGGAGTGGCAATTGTGCATCGCGCTACAGATGATCTGATAATCCATCAGTAACAAATACCGCCTTGATGTTATTGCAATTTGATCTAGTAAAAAACATATCGAGCCAATGCCCATGGATATGAGTAGGGAATGTGACATGCTGTTGTAAGTCAAATGTTTGAAGTGCATCCATGAATAACCTAGTATTAAAGTTAGGTAAATCAACGTGGATATTGAAATCACCTAGAATATATAATTCTTCATGTAACTGTAATGTTGTTTCAATAAAAAAAAATTATTCATCAAAAAATTTATTTGTGTTTCTAGGAGGACGATATATGCGAATAAAATTAGCAGACATAGATGAACCGTATATAAGATTACGTAATACCTCTAAGCTGTGGTATATAGGTGAATGAAGGATTTCTACCTTGAACAAAACGGACGAAGTACAACTGATTCAGCGAACTTATGGCTATGAAGCTGACTCGTTCCCACGCTCCTGACCAAACAGGGACGAATAACAACTGATTCAGCGATCTTGTATCTTTAAAATGTATTCGTTCCCACGCTCCTGACCAACCAGGAATAAAGCACAACCCATTCAGCGAAATTTTAGCTTTGAAGTTGACTCGTTCCCATGCTACTCACCAAACAGGAACGAAGTACAACATATTCAGGGAATTTCCTGCTAATAATTTCATAACGTTCTATAGTTTTTGAACGAACAAGATTTCACAGCGAACGATAGGTCCTTAAACAGAGGTTGTCTCTTTCGTTACTCGGAATCAACCAGGAGTGGTCATTATAGCATTACAGGAACTACAAAAGAGGAAGTATCGCTGGATCCTGTTAAACTGCGTCAATTAATTCTCAAACATAAAAGGAAATCACGTCATCACGCTGTGTGTGCGTGCGTGTGTGCGTGCGTCTGCGTGCGCGCGCGTATGTGTGTGTGTTTGTTTATGTGTATGTTGCTTCGCTTAAGAAAAACGGAGACGATGCGATAATAGCCGAAGTAACCCCGCCCGGATATACACTCCAACATGTCGCTCGTGCTTCTGGTCGTGGCGGTGGAGTGGTAATTGTGCATCGCGCTACATACACAACAACATTGCAACCGAAGTTATCTTTAACAACCATTGAACTATTCTGTTTGCAATTCGTTAACCCGCATTGTATGAAATACAACGTGTGGATTGTCTACCACCCCCCGGTATCAAGTAAGACATCCGGGAGAGAAAAATATTATATTTTCAAGATCGTTTAGGAAATGCTAACAACAACACTACGTTTCGTCTGGGGAGAGGACATCACTGAAGATATGCAGAGGCGCAATGTCTACCTCTTTGGGAGTTTTGTTTGATTGGAACAATTTTTGTCTTAATTTTTTAATCGCATGTTCCGCCATTTTAGTGCCTGAGCCGGAACCAAAATAATATTACAGGAGCTTCAGCAGCACACTTCCGCACCGCTGTCGGGGATTACGATATCGGAAGACGGGGCAGTACTGTTGAAATATTTTTGCGGCGACGTTCACAATTTAAGCTCAAAAGGCTTTCAGAAAACCCGGAGGGTGGCAAAAACTACCTCCAGCGTCTCCGAAAACTTCGTTTTGCACCTCGCCTTGATATATTATTATTATTTCGCGTGACATACGTGATGTTGTTCGTGTCTGCTTCGCTTGTGCCAATCTACAAGAAATGTACCACCACAGTTCGTTTGTAGAAGTAAAATTAATAGATATAAATAATTAAAATACATAAATAAATACATATAACTATTATGATTAAAATGTCCATTTGATACAAACAATAAAAAATTGCTAAAAATTCAATAGAACATGAACTAAAATAGAATTAAAATAATGTAAAAAAATAATTTTAAATATCATTTCCACGGATTCGTATGATGCCTTCTGTTTTGAAATATCCCCACCCCCCAATCTCGCCACTGTTCACGGTCGAGTACGGGCAGAGCGTCAACGTCAGCGAGGCATCTTAGTGTACGCCTATGCGTCGCAGGTCCGCGCTTAACGCCGTCGGCAGAGTCGACCGCGGTCGAACTTTGTATGTCGAGACACGTGTGTCCACGGCGAAATAGTTGTCGATCGTTCGCTGAGCGGATACATCGGGTGTCACACGGAGCACGTGTCCGATTAGACTCCAGCTTGCAGTTATGACGGCTTCGCTGATGGGACGCCATCGGCAACTGTGACACATAGCCACACAAAAATGCGATGTGGCCAATGGATGCCGATGATTTGGCGTAGACGACGACGGTGGTACGCATCCAGACTATCTAACTCTGATTTTGTAAATCCTCATGTACCCATGTTGTATGGCAACCCGGGCACGACAACAGATGCGTATAGTCGTAGCCGCTGCTTTCGTCGAGCGACGTCTTCGGCTTGATCGAGAGGCGATTTAAACTTGCGAGTCATTCACCACTCTTCCTTATGTGGTCAGCGTGTCGACTGATACATGTTTGTTCTGTTTTCGACGCGTTGATCGGCTTGTTGAAAGACGCAGCTCGTGCGAGTTGGCGGAGTGTAGAAAGCCTATCATCGCCGAGGAATTTTTGTGACGTAACACGCAGCTTGTCGCGACGTGTCTTGTCGAACGCTTTCGAACATAGCCAACCATACCCGAAGAATACGTCGGCCGTGCACCATTAGCAGAAAGTTCAAGATAAGGTCGGTCCTCTAGAAGATAGTGCTGGAAATATAATATCAGAGGGATTCATAATGGCAGAAGACCTGAATGAGTACTTTAGTTCAGTGTTTACCAGGGAAGATATTAGTTCACTGCCAATACCAGAGGCTAAGTTCAAGGGGGCAGATTCAGACTATTTAGAACAATTAATTGTAACCCCGGAAATGGTAGCTAAGAAAATAAGGGCTATGAAGGATAATAAATCACCTGGAGTGGATGGTATTCCACCCAAACTACTATTGGAAATTGTAGAACAAATTAGCATACCACTTGCAACAGTTTTCATCTTGTCATTAGAAGAGGGAGTGGTTCCTTTAGAATGGAAAGAAGCAAACATTATACCGTTATTCAAAAAAGGTTCGAGAAACAAGTCTGAGAACTACAGACCAGTGAGTTTAACATCAGATATTTTTAAATTATTAGAAAGACTAATTAAAGATCACATGGTGGTTTTTCTTGTTAAACAAAACTTGATAAACCCATCTCAACATGTTTTTTTTAAAGCGAGGTCATGCTTAGCAAATATGTTAGGTTTTTTTGGAAGACATCACTAAGTGGGTAGATGAGGGATCACCAGTAGGTATCGTCTACTTAGATTTTCAAAAAGCTTTTGACAAAATACCACATCAAAGATTACTGCTTAAACTAAAGGCCCATGGCATAGGAAATGATATAATAAAAATAGAACAATGGCTGATTGACAGAAGACAACGTGTAGTAGTTGATGGGGAGGCTTCAAACTGGAAATCGGTATTGAGTGGGGTACCATAGGGATCAGTATTAGGTCCTATATTATTCTTAATATATATCAACGATTTGGATGATGCTGCAATTCCGCACTGCTCTGAAACCTTCATATCAGCAGTAATGGTTAACCCTAAGTACTTTTCTTTTAAGTAGTACTTAGTACAGTACCCCCCATTGTATATTCTACCTCTTCGTTTCCATGTCCTGTGTGGAGGCATTTACATTTCCCAAAATTGAACAGCATTTGCCACTTTTCAGACCATTTGATCAACCTGTCAAGATCATCTTGTAAATGCTGTCTATCTCCATCACTTTTAATCCTTCTAAAAACATTTGTATTATCCACTAATTTCAACACCTTGCTTGTTATATTATCATCATCCAAATCGTTGATATATATTAAGAATATTATAGGTCCTAGTACTGATCCCTGTGGTACCCCTCTCAATACCGATTTCCAGTTTGAAGCCTGCCCATTAACTACTACACGTTGTCTTCTGTCAGTCAATTTGTTATCCAGTTTACTATACCATTTCCTATGCCATAGGCCTTTAGTTTAAGTAGTAATCTTTGATGTGGTACTTTGTCGAAAGCTTTTTGAAAATCTAAGTAGACGATATCTACTGGTGATCTCTCATCTACCCATCTAGTGATGTCTTCCAAAAAACATAACATATTTGTTAAGCATGACCTCGCTTTTAAAATCCCAAGTTGAGATGGGTTTATCAAGTTTTGTTTAACAAGAAAATGCACCAAGTGTTCTTTAATTAGTCTTTCTAATAATTTGCAAATCACTGATGTTAAAAACATTGGTCTACAATTCTCTGACTTTTTTCTTGAACCTTTTTTTAAATAACGGTATAATGTTTGCCTCTTTCTATTCTAACGGAACCACATCCTCTTCTAATGACAATTTGCAGACTTTGCTTGACCTTCAGTCAATACTTACTGTACCACAATATATCCTGTTTCTGATTTTTAAGGGGAGACAGTAGGATTTCCAACGGTGTATGACGCGGCCATGAGTAAATAGGTAAAGTAGATATACACAATAATTGGTAATGTATAACGTTTTCGGGATGGCGCCATTTCGAATATTGATCATTTGACGGTGACACTGTTTGGTCGTACTCCACACAAACTCCTTAAAACGAATACAGAGTAACTGTATGACGTTCGCGGTATTGCAAACGTTCGGATATTTATTATTTCATAGTGACCTGGTTTGACCTTAGCTCCAAACTTACTATATAGCCCATATAGTACCTCGTTTTGACGTGGAGACAATAAGCTTTGCAAGAATATACGACACGGCTATTTATTATTAATGAAAACATATATGCCACCAATGTAATTACAAGACGTTTGCGGAAACTTATCATTTAATATTGAATTTGATTGACCGTGGAGTCACGCTGTACTGAAACATTTCGTCTTGAAATATATGGTCGATTTTCAATTGTGCGCATGCGCGGTGCCCTATATGGGTCATATTGAGTGCAAATTTCCCGGCAAGCTTACTGAAATATTCGGTCGTTGGATGTTGCATCGTGCCCAGGTGACTGTAAGTTCCGAATGACATTGGAATTCCCATTTGCATTGGACTAATGTATTTTTACATGTACACCTGCAGGGTTAGAGCTATGGTTGGACGTGGTCGCTGTACCCATCTAATCTGTCATTCTGTGGCCCACACACGGATAGCCTAGAGTTAGGCTCTAGCGTCTTCACTGACACTGTCAGTGTCACTGAGTGGCACTTGCATGACATCCATGTCCCCCCCGGCTGCAACAGTTCTTCCACTTTGTTTAGGTTTAGACTTAGGCTGAGTTTGAGACTAGTATTAATCTGATACTAAGACTGCCTGTTATGCCCGGAATGCCTATAACCTATGGCTCTGTCATGGCTACAGCTATGGCCTATGCCATGGCTATGCCTATGCCTATGCCATGGCTATGTCCCTATTGCTATGACATGGGCATGGGTTAGTTTCAGGGTTGTGGATTAAGTTAAGGTTACGTTATCAACAACAACATTTTTTTTTCTTCCCAAACCTATAATTTATTACCTTATATCATGACCATGGCTGTGTAGGGTACAGGCTGATGGCAAAGATTATACCTAAATTATGCAATTAAGGTCTAAGCCTATAAAGTTTAGCATACACGACATAAAAGTAAAGGTAAGTTCTATGCGCAGTGTCCGGATCAGTCCTCAGGACTGCTCAAGGCGCTTTATACTTTACTCCCCTGGCAGACCTGTTCAATCTAACACCATCTCAACTTCTGTGGGAAGCACCCAGCCACGCTGCAATTGATGCGCGAAGACTAATCGTACACAAATAACCACCACTGTCTTTAGCCAGGTACTCATTCATACATCTGAGTGAACTGATCGACACGGCAGCCCATGACTCTACCCCTGAGCCACTGCGCCCTACACAGACATAGTCATAGCTGCCATAGCCAAGCCCAAGGCATAGCCATTGGCCATGGCATGTGCATAGGCATGGATATGGTTATTCTATAGGCATACCCATAGGCAGTCTAGGCTATTTACACCTGACGATCAGCACGAACAGATAGCTATATATAGAATGCAAGTGTATATACAAACATAGTGATACCTTAATTATTTCCAAATAACCTTTAGAAAGGCTAAACCTAACCCTACACTTTCCCTCTGGCATATGGAACAGTTACGCCTCATGTTTTTTGGTGACCAGTAATGGTTAACTAGTCCGCCAATTTAACATTGACCGTGACAGTGTGAATAGTCGGTCCAAAAACTAAAATGCTATAAGTTACTCTACTGTACACATAACTATTTAGCCGGAATATGGTAATAGCATACTATAGCTTGTAGTAATACTATTTGCCATGTTGCCCATGACATGGCATGCCCATGTGTAGGGTTGGCGATTTAAATCAAGCTGATTTAAATCACGATTGAATGTTTCGTCTAAGTACTGAAACCTCGTGCGCATATGACTTCTGCGCCGACCAGATATTTCAAGGACGAAATTTTTTGTTAAAACATCATTCATTGTGCTTTATTTGTTCTATACCTTCCTTTCTTTTTTAATAACCTTTCGGTTTTGATGCATTGCTCATAGACAAGGGTATTTATTTATTAATTTATTGCTGACACATTTTACATGTTTTAGGTTGCGGCAGCACTGCTTATGCAGGCAAAGCAGGCATGCGAGACCACAATATAAACAGCGATATATTCCACCGAAACGTGATATCCGGTGCCAGACAATTTGAGAAAATTGTCATCTCTGTAAGTTACAAGAATAAGGATAATTGATATAATTATACGTGAATATATGTATGTCCACGTTATGGCAGTCGTTACTTTGTTTATCTCAGTGCATTACGTCTTACTAGCACCTGGATTGTGAAGCTTTTAAGGTGAAAGTAGGTATAATCTAACGATATATGCTTACTAGATGTCATATCGATACAATCTTTAAAAATGGCTCGTCAAATCTAACGTACTTTTGCGCCGAACTCTGTACTATTTTTAAAATAGCCTATTTGAATTTCATAGTCAGAATAATGAAGGTGCACAAGCGGATACAAAAATCTGCATTTCATTGACACATCACTAACTTCAAGTAACAAATTCATTAAGCAACACATTTGTAAGGGAGGTGTTGTTCTAACACTGATTCCTTGGAGACTACTTGATCGATTTAAATAATGCATATGGGAAATAGTGCAGTTTTTTATGTGTTAATTGTATGTATCTTCTGTATCAGGCTGTACATGATTTCTCTTTTCATATGTTATTCATTCCATTGCAGTGTATCGTACAAGAGGCTTGTTATAGAGCCGTTTCTGTTTGGGCGAATCATTGAAGCCCTCGGCCTGAACGAAGAACAAGCCAATGCAATTGTAGGTTAGGCAGGTGTGATACCATCAAGGAATCTTCAACGTGGTGTTGGCCCACAAGACATTGCGGTCCGGCCTTGCTGGAAGTCGATTACACAGAGCCTCGCTTCCGATCTCCAGCAGGTTGCGCCCGGTGTTGTTGTAGAACAAGTTATAAACTTCAGTGGCAAAGCAAAATGGCTCAGTGACGTTATCGTGGAATGGACTGGCCACGTGTCATTTAGTCCACGTTCGCCTCGAGGATGGGAGAGTAGTACGTAGACACATGGACCATGTGAGGAGTCGTTGTGTGATTGGTGATAGCTCGGTGCCGGAGAAGACACCATCTTCTGACCTGCCTCTTGAATTGTCTCCCAAACTGCCTCCGGAGGAACCTGTTCATGCAGAACTGCCTGACGTACCGCTTGTCGTACCACGTGACGTACCGCCTGACATACCATACGACGTACCACGTGACGTACCGCATGACGTAACTCGGCCAGAGATGGAATCTCCCGACACATCTGAACAGAACTGTACAACCAGTGCAAATCTTCGTAGATCAGGGAGAAACCATAGAGCACGCGAGAAACTTAACTTATGAAGTGACATTCACGATCACTCGTAAGAAAGTGATTGGAAAAGAAATTGTGAACGTTGGTAGTGGCATGTTGAATGACTTTAGTTAGAACTGAACGTTTGGTATATATATATGCTTTTAGTTAATCATTATTCTTGTTGAGTACTAGAACTCCATGAACATTGCGTTAGAGAACTCCAGGGACATTGAATTATAACAATATAAGGACACGCAGACATATTTGTTTAGCAAACCAGTTATAATATTATAATAAAGATGGTGTGCATGAATAAACTGTGTGACAATTGATTTGACGTTTACATCTACTCAATTAATACACTCACAATCTAGGCTAAATATGATCAAATCTAAACATGTATCATTGGGCATAATAATAAAATTATTATGATTACAGGTAGATTTTATTTATGAAAGCCATTTTTATAAATTGTACACATTCATTCATGACTAATACATACACACACATTCTCTCCAATTCAATTGTCAGTACAAAACAAACACCATCAGACGGTGAATCTATAGATTTTGCCCAGTATAGTAACTGTTATATCCTAATATTAATACTATCCTTAGTAAATTCATTATTTGTTATTATTATCAAAATTATTTGATGCATGCAGCCTACACCTTTTAATTGAACTTAACTATGCACAATCATGTGCATAATTACAGTTATCAACTTATAACGAACACGAACTATATAACAGCAAAAAACGGTCGTTCCCATATTCTTAAATGTAGGCTAATTTAGTAATTGCAGTGACATTGGCCCCAATTAATTATTCATGCATTAATAACACAGTTCATGTATGATGATATTATCAAAAGCAAGCTTGCATTCACATCGACAACTGGCAACGTAACAGTCAAATGTTTCAGACCAAACGTTTCTTGTATGTAGCCTAATGAAATATTTGGTATATTTGTTTCCTCTCGTGCGTTTCATCACTACACAATACGTAAAGGTCATAGGTCAAAATCTACCAAATATTTCAGCGACCAAATGTTTCGCCTAAGTAATGAAATATTCGGTAATCTATTTCCGCTCGTGCGCATACGACTTCTTCGCCGACCAGGTATTTCAACGACGAAATGTTTCGCTACAACGCTAGTTCTACGATAGGCCTCTTTCTGATAGGAATATCTAGGGTTGTCAAGGTCGGTTTGGCGATAAAGTCAGTTTGGTGATAATGAAAAAAGGCTCATTAGTTGAATGAGACCTCATACAACCATTACATTGTAACCACAATAATAAAGGCTAGTCAGTTAATAGAACGTTGCCGAGCTCTGGAAACAACTAAAAGAACTAGAACTAGAAGATGTAAACAAATATCGTGAAGTTATATTGGTTAGAGCTAATTTTCATATCCATGCGACAGATTTGCATACTATGATTTGTTCACTGACGTAATCATACCCAGACACCTTGAAAACATGCGTTTGGACACATCATTTTTATGGTTTGGATGTTTACAATTCGATATATTCAGAAAACTAGTATCTATTTTAATGGCAATAACAAATTTGCATACTAATGGTTTTCTACAAAAAAGCGTGCCTGGGTGGCATTAGTAAAAAAAACATCGTGCGGACCCTAATGCACGGTACACCTTCAAAAGCGCATTTGATTGCCGGAATAAAGGGATCGCTAGCTAACAACTCGGTGTTGTAGCGAACGCGTTTCGGCGAGCGCGACTTCTCGATTCGACCCCAAACGTTGAGCATTTGCCTGAGGTCGAGCTTTGCGACGAGCAGACGATGGTCGCTTTCGAGTAATGCCCTGGCGTATATGATCAAGAGTCTGTCAGTACAGCCTTTTGTGTGTCTGTCGGCAGATGACAAAATTGATCACATTGTATATGGGTACAATGTGACCTGTTGTCACATCGCGGCGCTGTCCTTGCCACGTTGTTTTGAGACCAACTGGAATGTAGACTTGCAGAGAAATAGACCGTCTACCTCGACAAAGTCGGAGAGGGCTATGCCGTTGATGCTCCGTCTGCCACGCGAGTGCTGTCTCATAAAATCATCGTCGAATTATTTCCTGTAAACGAGCTTGCTGTTTAAATCGCTAGCGATGTAAAATAGTGCATTTGACCATAAGTGTAACTAGGGGCAAAACGCACATACGGGACAAAAAGGCCAACGTCTTTTACTCGAGCTAGTATTAAAATAACCAGTAAATGGCGACGCGAGGTTCCAGACAAACGCATCTTCCAAGATCCTCTTATTTTCTGATCAGTTGCAAAAATCATCACTGGCATGGGCAATAATGCAGCGTAATACAGATAAGCGCGTCATCTCTACCAGCACTATGCTGGGGCGAAACGCGCATGTAGCCTGCGCATTTTGCCCCATTGCTGTATACGTTGTTCAGATGCTGCAGAACATACGTCTTCGCATTATTATTATTGATATAGTGGGGTAAAACGCACATGGTATGTGCGTTTTGTCCATCCCATGGGGAAAAAGGCCTATTTTGATTTTTCACAAACATGTATATTTGTCGTTATGCAATATTTATTGAACATCAAACATAGGAAAATAATAGACAAGGTGAATAGCTATAAGAACATGTGCTTGTGTTCCCTCTGATGTTTACCATTGCCATTCACGGACCAACTTACCTTAATGTGTTCGTTTTGTCTCTAATTACACTACCCCGACGTGAGAAGTGCGAGTTCGGCGAAGAACTCGTCTTGCTCGGCATTGTTGGTGTTAAAACGCTGCGATGTCTGGCCGTATACGTTGATGATAGTCAGCAGCGAGTTGTTGGTCAGGCGCAGTTGAATTACAGCGATTCTGTCTGACATTGACCAATAGCATATGATTCGCTCTTCCAAATGCGTTGCGACAACGAAGGCGAGACCGTAGTGTAGTGACTGTGACTGCAAGCTAAGGAGCCAATAGTTGCCTGACCGTTCATCAAATCCGTCGGGTCATTTCGTTTCATGCAGACAACAAATGTCAATGTTTATGTGTGAGGTTCGCAAAAACATCACCTTCATGCTCTCCAAAAACCTCACACTGCACCTCAAACATTGGGGGATAATCCTCACTCTTGCTCCCCAATCAATCAAAAATAGTGGAGGGCTCATTTCCCCACCTCCTCTCCCCGATTCCGGCGCTTACGATACCATTGGCATAGAGCTATACAGTCATGATTCGCGAATGCTAAATTCCCACAACGAAGTGGTATCTGGATTTAGCTTCAATTTACTTGCTTCCATCCACAGCAAGACGTCAGTGCGACAGTCATTTAAAATTGATAGAGATGTCTGTGTATCAGTTGGTGAAAGTGATATGTACACCTGTGTGTCGTTAGCATACACATGATGATTTATATTATAATTAGTTATGACTCGACTAAATGATGTAGTGTATCAGCTAAACAGACCATGGCCAATGACAGAACCTTGTAGGACACCACATGGAAGATGTTCTGGACAAGACAGTCAGCCAGATAAGTTAATGCTTTGGTATTGGTGTTAAAAATATGAACTAAACCACTAAAGAGCCTTGCCAGATATATCCCTCTTAAGGCGATGTAAAAGAATGTCGTGATCTATTGTATCAAAAGCAGCTGATAGATCTAGTAAGGTGAGAGCAGTCAATTTGCTATTACCCATATTGCATACAATGTCATTGTGTATTTTAAGAAGAGCCGTCTCAGTTGAATGAAATCGCGTATATGCAGATTGTAGATCATTTGATAAATGCTGTGAATAAATGTGTCCATGGAGTCGATTTGCAACAACCTTCTCCAAAACTTTCAGCAGAAAACTACGATTTGAGATAGGACGAACATTTTAAAGTCATTTTTGCACAGACTTTGTTTTTTAATAAGAGGATTGACAAGAGCTGGTTTGAATTCGTGTTGAACAACACCATCCTGCATTGATATATCAATATTATATTTTGTAATAGGATAAACCAGTTGATATATGCAACCCTTCAGTAGAAATGTAGGAAAAGGGTCAAGACCGCACGATTTGTTAGGTCACTTGTGTATGATAGTGCGAACTTCACTTGTAGTTGCAGGTGTAAAACATTGCAGTGTATTATTAACAATCGGCTATTCAGTAAACTTGTAATCAACGTCAGTAATGACAAAACGTGATCGAATGTAAGCAATCTTATCCGTGAAGTATTTTCAAAACATGCTGCATAATGTATCCATTGAAGAGGTATCAGGCAATACTTTTGGTTTCTCCCGATGGAGCATAATATTGATGGATGTTTACATTTGGTGAGGGTTTTCAGAATCTGTTGATATTAAATTCGTATAATAATCTGATTTTGCTTTTGATATCATGTAGTTGCAAATATGTGACTGCTTAATATAGCTTGATCGATCAAAGGGTGAACCAGTACGTCGCCAAATTCTTTCAAGATATCGACGGCGATGTTTTCCTTTTACTATGTTTAGTGACAACCAAGGTGACGGTGGACGAATGTTTCTTGCTTTTATTTGTTTAGTGGTATGTTTACAATAAGATTACTTAGTGTAATGTAGTACTGGTTTACTAGCTCACACAGTGTAGTTTTCTGGCTGAATCAAGAGATCTGAATTTGCATGGTGCTCACGAAGAATGTCTATATTATTGTCATATATCGGTCGGAAAGTAACACATTGTTGTGCTGGTCTTGACTCGACTTTGATACACAGATCAATAATTACAGCATGATGATCTGATAATCCATCAGTAACAAATACCACCTTGATGTTATTGCAGTTTGATCTAGTAAAAAACATGTCGAGCCAATGCCCATGAATATAAGTACGGAATGTGACATGCTGTTGTAAGCCAAATGTTTGAAGTGCATCCATGAATAACCTAGTATTAAGGATAGGTAAATCAACTTGGATATTGAAATCACGTAGACTATATAATTCTTCATGTAATTATAATGTTGTTTCAATAAAATTGTGAAATTCATCAAAAAATGTACTTGTGTTTCCAGGAGGACGATAGATGCGTATAAAATTAGCAGACATAGATGAACCGTTAATAAGAATACATAATACCTCTAAGCTGTGGTATATAGGTGAATGAAGGATTTCTTCCTTGAACAAATCAGTCACGGACGAAGTACAACTAATTCAGCGAACTTATTGCTTTGAAGTTGATTCGTTCCCACGTTACTGACCAAACAGGGACGAAGTACAATCGATTCAACAATTGTATAGCTTTGAAGTGGACTCGTTCCCACGCTCCTGACCAAACAGGGACGAAGTATAACTGATTCAGCGAACTTATATCTTCGAAGTTTATTTGTTCCCACGCTCATATCCAAACAGGGACGAAGTACAACTCATTCAGCGATCTTATATTTTTGAAGTTGATTCGTTCCCACGCTCTTGACCAAACAAGGATAAAGTACAACCCATTCAGCGAAATTTTAGCTTTGAAGTTGACTCGTTCCCATGCAACTCACTAAACAGGGACGAAGTACAACATATTCAAGGAATTTCCTGCTAATAATTTCATAACGGAATATATCTTCTATATTTTTTGAACGAACAAGATTGCATAGCGAACGATTGGTCCTTAAACCGAGGTTGTCTTTTTCGTTACTCGGAATCAACCAGGGGTGGTCATTATTAGCAGAGAGTTGGAAAAGTCAGTACTTTTGACTTCGAATTCATCGAACATCAATGTATCTTGTAGTTCACGCAGTTCTACTTACTCTGACATTATATTAAAACGTCAGATTAAGATATGTTTAACGAAAGGCAAACAAATATATAACCGTCTGCCTCGATCTGCCAAAGATCATATGAGTGAATAGCAAACACGGATGTATTTCTTGTTACGGACGTTCAAGCGAGTGAAACGGAGGTAAGTTTTACTAGAAACAAACGTAGTTGTCCAATACCGTGTATTTATTTCCATCAAACACACTCACGTACGCGCAAAACTCATGTACACGATTCATTACATATAAAATACATTTAATATACACTGTATTGAATAAATACAAATAAATTTAATTTTGGTTGATTTAAATTAACTATCTCCTTGGCTTTTTGTGAAGAGCTTTCCCACAATTGCCTTGTAGAACGTCGTGTCTTTGTGACTTCGTTGATCTTGTCACACGCAGCTTCTATCGGCGTCGAGTTCAAACAAAAAGGACGCAGAGCGGAATTCCTCACACGACAAGAAACCGTCGCCTGGAACACAACAATGTGCGTTTACGTCACTCAGAGTTCATGAAGTTCTATGAATTCATATCACAATATAAATTACCCGTTGAATGATAGTTAAGTTGTATTCACAGGCATCGGATCCGTACGGCTTAGGGTTGAATCTCCAATGTTGGAAGGAGGGGGGCAAGATAAAATATTTTAACGTCTCCGCGAAAAATCTCCAAGACCACTTCCCGTCACCCGGCTTTCCGATGTCATGTCTCACCGAAACGAGAGCATAGTGCTGAACTGAAGCTTCGTGCTCAGCCCCTTCAATATTCATTTTGTTCCGACGCCAGTGCTGTTATTACGTTTAACATGATTACACCACTGCCACCGCCGCCGCCACCACCACCACCACCACAACCACCACCCACACCTTCACCACCACCACCACCGCCGTGACAGCTGCCACCGCCACCACCGCCACCGCCGCCACCACCGTCACCGCCACCACCTCCCCCGCCACCGCCACCGACACCGACACCGCCACCACCACCACCGCCACCGCTCTTGCAAACAGTGTACTCCAATCCAACATAGGGGTGTGTCTTGACTTCTTTATCACAAGTGTGCAAATACCACAAATTAATTATCTAGTCGTTATGACGCAATCACAAGGAGCAACCTTTCGAAAAAAAGTGCATTTGGCCAATTACCTATACGAAACGTGTATATTATTGCATTTCGAGATCCCAAAATTACGAAGTATAGAAGAATTCCATTGATATTCTTAAACTGGGGCTCGAACAAAATTAATAATGCGTAGGCCGGAGTGTCCGCACAATTCTACTGTTAACCATGACATCGGAAGACGAGCGGAGGGAGGCTGTTGAAATGTGTTCGCGATGATATTCAATTTTTTTTAAGCTAACCAAAACCCTTCAACTTCACCCCTCCGAAACTAACAAAAATATTAGGTTGCACCCGGGGGTCCATCTCCCAGACCACCCCAACCTCCGGTTCCGGCGTCTATGCACAAAGGAACACGTAATCAATTTGACAGCCATCTGCGATAAACAGTCCATATTTTTTTATTTTTTTAAGATCTACTGCCTTTTCCTATTATTATTGCTACTCCTCCAGCAGTCGAACACGATTACATAGTAATGCATATGGCAAATGTACCAATTCTCATTTAATGTCTCCATAGCCGTGCTACTCCCCCTACAACATTATCCTATTAGTTGTGCTACTCCTCCTACATCATTGTCCGAATAGCTGTGCTACTCCGCCCACAGCATTACCCGATTACTTGTGCTACGCCGCCTACAATATTGCCCGATTTGTTACGTTATCCGCCACCGGCAAGCACGATTACAGCAGTATCATACATGACGTTTTGAGATCACCTCTAACCGATGTGTGTAAGGAACACAGACGTGGCACTTACCATTGACGTCGGCCTGTATATGAGCCAGGAGCGCCTCTTCAAATGACACGTCATCGTTGAGTCCCAGTTCAAACTCCTTCGTCGAGATTCGGCCGTCCATGTCTGTGTCGTAGTGTGATAAGTTGGCCGCCTGAGGCGCTGCGGCGTCTTCCTGCTGCAAGAGACGTGGATTTAAATACAAACTTGTCTGCATTAAATGCAGCCGACTATGCCCACAATCCAACTGCAAGTAACGTCAAATGATACAACGATCCAGACAATGTTCGACATCAATATGACGTAAAAATCCACGTACGCAGGTAGATAAAAACATGTAGGATATAAAAAAATACACTGTAATACCTTTCCATTTAGTTAAATCAACAATTCCCACTGATCAATCGTAAGAGACATCAACGGAGACTATTATGTACACATTTTGTTTGATGAATCGTATACACTTGCAGATAGAACGAAGTGTTCATGACCATTCTTGGTACAGAATATATATTTGGTGTAATTTTGATATCACCTTATAAAAGTTGCCACCTTCATAAATACACGTCACAACATTATTCACACGTTGACTGGTAGTTAACTTCTATTACATTTAAATGAAAAAAATGTAATTGAGCATACGCCGTACTATATTTTATTTTGAAATTATAGTTTTTATTACGTGTATTATGATAGTGACTATCATCAACTCTCTTAAAATAACTCAAAAGATGATCTGGAAGCAAATTGTTGTAAACCTTATACATAAACACCATACTGTTGAAATCATTCATATCATACACACAGAGTTTTAAAATAATAAAAAATGTATTTTGTGTGTAACAAGTACCCTTCGTGTTTACATATTCATATTGCTTTTTTCTGTAACATATAGAGCGATTGTATTTTGTTCTTATACGTATTTCCCCAGACTTCACAACAGTAGTTAAGATTTGGCATGATAAGAGTGCATTACAAAGCATATAATGCCTGACTATTTAACAGGTGCTTAACTCTATTTAAGATGGCCACATTTTTGGCAATTTAATTTTTTATCTTCTTGATATGGAAATTCCAATCTAACTGATAGTCAATGTGAACACCAAGAACTGTTGTAGTATATACTCTTTCAATATCAGTTCCATTTTTGCTAACAACAGTAAGATTATTGACACTCTTTTTCCGACTTATTACCATCAAGTTTGTTTTTGAAATATTTAAAGATAGTTTATTTGCATTAAACCATGTACTTAACTTATCCAATTCTAAAGATACTGTTTTGTACATTTCCGATACATCGTCACCTGTGCACAAGAAGTTTGTGTCATCAGCGAATATTATACGTTTTATCACTGGTGATACTTTACACAAGTCGTTAATATAATATAGTATAATAAAATTGGTCCCAGAATAGAACCTTGCGGTACACCACATGTTATGTTTCGACAAGTTGAATGTGTGCCAATTGTAGATACGTACTGTGTTTTGTTGTTCAGGTAGCTATGCAACCAACTATATGCTACACATCTAATGCCGTAATGTTTTTTAACAGAATGCTGTGGTCAACAGTACCGAATGCCTTTTCTAAGTCTATAAAAATTGCTATTGAAGACTGTTGCTGTTGTCATTTCCTCCACCAATTCTAATATTGCCATTTTTGTTGAGTGGTTTTGACTAAATCCATATTAGCCATTGTACAGTATTTTTTAACATTAAAAAAGACATTAGTCTACTATGAACTATCCTTTCAAGTATTTTTGAGAACTTAGGTAATACTGACACCGGGCTGCAGTTTGAGAACTCTTGCGCATCGCCATTCTTGAATATGGGGATAACACGAGCAATTTTCATATTATCTAGAAACAATCTGTTCGGCTAATGCAGGACCTATATTTGAAAAGAATTCATTAAAACCATTTGCGATATTCTTTCTGCCACTGATTTTATTTGTATTATCTTTAAACTGAGTAGGGTATTCCGATCCTTTTTTCTTTTTATTAATTAGAGTATTTAAGATTCTCCAAGTTTCCTTCGAGTTATTCTTGTTTACGTCAAGAATGACGAAGTTTTGTTTTTTTGTGTATCTCAATATGGCTGTAAGTTTTTTTTTATTTCTTGTATTTTTCCTGTTTAGCGTCTGTTCTGTTTTTTAAGATTTGTCTATATAGTAGATTCTTTTTCTTACATGCACTTTTTTAAAGAATTTGTCATCCGTGGTTCATCCTGTCTTTTTTTCTTATGTGTTTTGTGTGTATGGTGACTGACTGGACAATTAGTGTTATACAAATCTATAAACAAGTTGATAAATTTATTATATGTTTTGTTGACATCCTCATCTATCACTATTTTATCCAAGTTACATTTCTCTAGGTCCTTTATGAAAGCACTCATTTTGTCCTGATTAACTACTCTCTTCTTACTGTGTGTTTCTTTGTTTGGTTCGTGGTGTATGTATTCCGTCACAACATATACAGGCAGATGGTCACTGATGTCATTTATCATGATACCCCTCTGTTTGTGTGTCTTTAGTCTTCGCACATTAAATGCAGTGTGGCTGAATGCTTCTCAGAGAAGTCGAGATGATGTTCGATTGAACAAGTCTGCCAGGGAGATTTACCCTTTACTTAATTTTTTCGTGGTTAGATTTTGTTTTCCGAATTCTACTTAATCGCTGCAATGCGTTATATATGCGAAGAACATTGTGTGTGTGTGTGTGTGTGTGTGTGTGTGTGTGTGTGTGTGTGTGTGTGTGTGTGTGTGTGTGTGTGTGTGTGTGTGTGTGTGTGTGTGTGTGTGTGTGTGTGTGTGTGTGTGTGTGTGTGTGTGTGTGTGTGTGTGTGTGTGTGTGTGTGTGTGTGTGTGTGTGTGTGTGTGTGTGTGTGTGTGTGTGTGTGTGTGTGTGTGTGTGTGTGTGTGTGTGTGTGTGTGTGTGCTGGTTAAGGACTTGACAAATAGATGTCATATTGACTGTTGAGTATCAGTGTTGAGAAATGTGACTAGTCTCTGCAACGCATTTCTAATAAACAACCGTAAAACAGTAACAAGTCGTCACTTCCTGGTCAAGTCTGAAGTCCTCGTTCCCAAAACACGCTAAGCACTCTCAGGAACTACAAAAGAGGAAGTATTGATGGATCCTGTTAAACTGCGTCAATTAATTCTCAAACACAAACAGAAATGACGTTATCACGTTCTGTGTGTGTGTGTGTGTGTGTGTGTGTGTGTGTGTGTGTGTGTGTGCGTGCGTGCGTGCGTGCATGCGTGCGCGCGCATGTGTGTGTCTGTTTATGTGGCTTGCCTTAAGAAGAACTGAGACGATACGATAATAGCCGAAGTAACCCCGCCCGGATATACACTCCAACATGTCGCTCGTGCTTCTGATCGTGGCGGTGGAGTGGCAATTGTGCATCGCGCTACATACACAACAACATTGCAACCGAAGTTATCTTTAATAACCATTGAACTACTTCGTTTGCAGTTTGTTAACCCGCATTGTAAGAACTTCAACGTGTGGGTTGTCTACCACCCCCCGGTATCAAGTAAGACATCCGGCAGAGAAAAACATTATATTTTCAAGATCGTTTAGAAAACGCTAACAACAACACTATGTTTCGTGTGGTGAGAGGACATCACTGAATATATGCAGAGGTGCAAAGTCTACTTCTTTGGGAGTTTTGTTTGATTGTCACAATTTTTGTCTTCATTTTTTAATCTCACGTTCTGCCATTTTAGTGCCCGAGCCGGAACGAAAATAATATTACAGGAGCTGAGCCGAAGCTTCAGCAGCACACTTTCGCACCGTTGTCGGGGATTACGATATCGGAAGACGGTGCAGTACTTTTGAAATATTTTTGTGGCTACGTTCACAATTTTTTAAGCTCTCAAGGCTTTCAGAAAACCTCGATTTGCACACACCCCTCCCCGAAGGCTTGCAAAAACTACCTCCAGCGTCTCACCTTGATTTAATATTATTATGTGCACTGTCGCATGACAGACGTGATGTTCTTCGTGTCTGCTTCGCTTGTGTCAATCGACAAAAAATGTACCATCACAGTTCGTTTGTAGAAGTAAAGTTAATAAATATATCAATAAATAAAATAAATAAATAAATAAATAGTATGATTAAAATGTCCATATCATAACAAAGTTAAAAGTTTGTTAAAAAGTCAATAGAACTTGCACTAAAATAGAATAAAAATGTAAATAAATAATTTAAAAGGTCAATTCCACAGATTCGTATGATGCCTTCTGTTTTGAAATATCCCCCTAAAATCTCGCCACTGTTGTCGGTCGAGTACGGGCAGAGCGTCAACGACGACGAGGCAACTTAGTAAACGACCTATGAGTCGACCGCGGTCGAACTTTGTATGTCGAGACACGAGTGAGCGGGTACGTCGGGTGTCATACGGAGCACGTGCCCGATTAGACTCCAGCTTGCAGTTATGACGGCTTCGCTGATGGGACAGCATCGGCAACGGTGATACAGAGCCACATAAAACTGCGATGTGGCCAATGGATGCCGATTATTTGGCGTAGATGACGACGGTTTTACGCATCCAGACGATCTAACTCTGATTTTATAAATCCCCATGTACCCATACTGTATGGCGACCCGGGCACGACAACAGATGCGTATAGTCGATGAAGCATACTATTGACGGATTTCCACATTTGGCGAGGGTTTTCGGAATTTGTTGATATTAAATTCGTATAATAATCTGATTTTGCTTTTGATATTATGTGGTTGCACATATGTAACTGCTTAATATAGCTTGATCGATCAAAGGGTGAACGAGTACGCCGCCAAATTCTTTCAAGATATCGACGGCGACGTTTTGCTAGTACGATGTCCAGTGACATCCATGGTGACGGTGGACGAATGTTTACTGCTTTGGTTTGTTTGGTGACATGTTTATCAATAAGATTACTTAGTGTAATGTAGTACTGGCTTACTAGCTCACACAGTGTAGTTTTCTGGCTGAATCAAGAGATCTGAATTTGCATGGTCTTCACGAAGAATGCCTATATTATTGGCATATATCGGTCGGAAAGTAATACATTATTGTGCTGGTCTTGACTCGACTTTGAGACACAGATCAATAATTACAGCATGATGATCTGATAATCCATCAGTAACAAATACCGCCTTGATGTTATTGCAGTTTGATCTAGTAAAAAACATGTCGAGCCAATGCCCATGGATATGAGTACGGAATGTTGTTGTAAGCCAAATGTTTAAAGTGCATCCATGAATAACCTAGTATTAAGGATAGGTAAATCAACTTGGATATTGAAATCACGTAGACTATATAATTCTTCATGTAATTATAATGTTGTTTCAATAAAATTGTGAAATTCATCAAAAAATGTACTTGTGTTTCCAGGAGGACGATAGATGCGTTTAAAATTAGCAGACATAGATGAACCGTTAATAAGAATACATAATACCTCTAAGCTGTGGTATACAGGTGAATGAAGGATTTCTTCCTTGAACAAATCAGTCACGGACGAAGTACAACTAATTCAGCGAACTTATTGCTTTGAAGTTGATTCGTTCCCACGTTACTGACCAAACAGGGACGAAGTACAATCGATTCAACAATTGTATAGCTTTGAAGTTGACTCGTTCCCACGGTCCTGACCAAACAGGGACGAAGTATAACTGATTCAGCGAACTTATATCTTCGAAGTTTATTTGTTCCCACGCTCATATCCAAACAGGGACGAAGTACAACTCATTCAGCGATCTTATATTTTTGAAGTTGATTCGTTCCCATGCTCTTGACCAAACAAGGATAAAGTACAACCCATTCAGCGAAATTTTAGCATTGAAGTTGACTCGTTCCCATGCAACTCACTAAACAGGGACGAAGTACAACATATTCAAGGAATTTCCTGCTAATAACTTCATAACGGAATATATCTTCTATATTTTTTGAACGAACAAGATTGCATAGCGAACGATTGGTCCTTAAACCGAGGTTGTCTTTTTCGTTACTCGGAATCAACCAGGGGTGGTCATTATTAGCAGAGAGTTGGAAAAGTCAGTACTTTTGACTTCGAATTCATCGAACATCAATGTATCTTGTAGTTCACGCAGTCGGTCTTCAAACGTTTGCAATATTTAGTGTTTAGAATCGGCATGATTTGTTTACGATTTGAAAAATTATTCTACTTACTCTGACATTATATTAAAAAGGAGGAAAACGCAACGTCAGATTAAGATATGTTTAACGAAAGGCAAACAAATATATAACCGTCTGCCTCGATCTGCCAAAGATCATATGAGTGAATAGCAAACACGGATGTATTTCTTGTTACGGACGTTCAAGCGAGTGAGACGGAGGTAAGTTTTACTAGAAACAAACGTAGTTGTCCAACACCGTGTATTTATTTCCATCAAACACACTCACGTACGCGCAAAACTCATGTACACGATTCATTACATATAAAATACATTTAATATACACTGTATTGAATAAATACAAATAAATTTAATTTTGGTTGATTTAAATTAACTATCTCCTTGGCTTTTTGTGAAGAGCTTTCTCACAATTGCCTTGTAGAACGTCGTGACTTTGTGAGTTCGTTGATCTTGTCACACGCAGCTTCTATCGGCGTCGAGTTCAAACAAAAAGGACGCAGAGCGGAATTCCTCACACGACAAGAAACCGTCGCCTGGAACACAACAATGTGCGTTTACGTCACTCAGAGTTCATGAAGTTCTATGAATTCATATCACAATATAAATTACCCGTTGAATGATAGTTAAGTTGTATTCACAGGCATCGGATCCGTACGGCTTAGGGTTGAATCTCCAATGTTGGAAGGAGGGGGCAAGATAAAATATTTTAACGTCTTCGCGAAAAATCTCCAAGACCACTTCCCCTCACCCGGCTTTCCGATGTCACGTCTCACCGAAACGACAGCATAGTGCTGAACTGAAGCTTCGTGCTCAGCCCCTTCAATATTCATTTTGTTCCGACGCCAGTCCTGTTATTACGTTTAACATGATTACACCACTGCCACCGCCGCCGCCACCACCACCACCACCACAACCACCACCCACACCTTCACCACCACCACCACCACCGCCGTGACAGCTGCCACCGCCACCACCGCCACCACCGCCACCACCACCACCGCCGCCACCACCGTCACCGCCACCACCTCCCCCGCCACCGCCACCGACAACGACACCGCCACCGCCACCACCACCACCGCCACCACCACCGCCACCGCTCTTGTAAACAGTGTACTCCAATCCAACATAGGGGTGTGTCTTGACTTCTTTATCACACGTGTGCAAATACCACAAATTAATTATCTAGACGTTATGACGCAATCACAAGGAGCAGCCTTTCGAAAAAAGTGCATTTGGCCAATTACCTGTACGAAACGTGTATATTATTGCATTTCGAGATCCCAAAATTACGAAGTATAGAAGAATTCCAATGATATTCTTAAACTGGGGCTCGAACAAAATTAAAAATGCGTAGGCCGGAGTGTCCGCACAATTCTACTGTTGAACCATGACATCGGAAGACGAGCGGAGGGAGGCTGTTGAAATGTGTTCGCGATGATATTCACATTTTTTTAAGCTAACCAAAACCCTTCAACTTCACCCCTCCGAGACTAACAAAAATATTAGGTTGCACCCGGGGGTCCATCTCCCAGACCACCCCAACCTCCGGTTCCGGCGTCTATGCACAAAGGAACACGTAATCAATTTGACAGCCATCTGCGATAAACAGTCCATATTTTTGAATTTTTTAAAGATCTACTGCCTTTTCCTATTATTATTGCTACTCCTCCAGCAGTCGAACACGATTACATAGTAATGCATATGGCAATTGTACCAATTCTCATTTAATGTCTCCATAGCCGTGCTACTCCCCCTACAACATTATCCTATTAGTTCTGCTACTTCTCCTACATCATTGTCCGAATAGCTGTGCTACTCCGCCCACAGCATTACCCGATTACTTGTGCTACGCCGCCTACAACATTGCCCGATTTGTTACGTTATCCGCCACCGGCAAGCACGATTACAGCAGTATCATACATGACGTTTTGAGATCACCTCTAACCGATGTGTGTAAGGAACACAGTCGTGGCACTTACCATTGACGTCGGCCTGTATATGAGCCAGGAGCGCCTCTTCAAATGACACGTCATCGTTGAGTCCCAGTTCAAACTCCTTCGTCGAGATTCGGCCGTCCATGTCTGTGTCGTAGTGTGATAAGTTGGCCGCCTGAGGCGCTGCGGCGTCTTCCTGCTGCAAGAGACGTGGATTTAAATACAAACTTTTCTGCATTAAATGCAGCCGACTATGCCCCCAATCCAACTGCAAGTAATGTAAAATGATACAACGATCCAGACATCGTTCGACATCAATTTGATGTAAAAATACACGTACGCAGGTAGAAAAACATGTAGGATGTAAAAAATACACTGTAATACCTTTCCATATAGTTAAATCAACAATTCCCACTGATCAATCGTAAGAGACATCAACGGAGACAATTATTTACACATTTTGTTTAATGAATCATCAACACTTGCAGATAGAACGAAGTGTTCACGACCATAATTTTGATATCACCTTCTAAAAGTTGTACCCTTATAAATACACGTCACAACATTATTTACACGTTGAGCGGTAATTAACTTCTATTACATTTAAATGGAAAAGGTACTTGTACATACGCACGCACGCACGGACGCTCGCACACACATACGCACGCACAACACACCTGAGCTTTAACGGATCGTCTTTTGCGGTTGCAATATGTCACGGAAACGTTCCAACAGAAGTTACCGTTGCACTTCCTCCGTGTCACTGTGAAGCACGCAGCTTCGCTCTGGTCCAGCAGACTCAGAATGAGGCACGCGGCAAACGCACAAAGAATAGAAGTGTGCATCTTGAAGGAGAACTGGAAAGTAACACAAATGAAATAATCAAAAAGATGTGTTCTGTTATTACGGCAAGGTGTTAAAATGCGAACAAGCGAACATTAAATTGCTTTTGAGTTTCAGAACAGAAAGGCAGCTTCCGTATACACGCACAATCCCAGTTTTTCAATATAACCTATTATGTTCTTGAAAATTGTTGTCTTTAATGAATCAGCAGATTATTCAACACAAACAAGGAGAACTCACCAAGTGACGGAAGACGTCTAGTGTGAGAGAATCTGTGCAACTCTGTGACTTGGCCTATTGCGCTGGGTCTGTCTCTCTGTAGATGGCGATATGGAGGTCTCCTGATTCAGAGCCTTTATATACGTGGGGGATCTAACTGTCTGCCTGTATGTGTTCTACGACTTCCTGCTTGGGACCTCAATGGTATCATGGAAAATACTTCCGCGTCCACGGTCCGATGTGTTAAAATATTGCAAAAGAATTACTCCATGTTTCAACCCGGATGTATCGTGACGATTGCTATGTAGCGCTTCCTGGAAAATGATTAATTGTGGCACGAAGAAAATATATATTAAACGACTACTTAGCACATGCCCATCCCTCTGTATACTGCTACATTCAATTTGAAACGTAGGCTTTTGAAGAATGGTCTTAACATTACTTTGGTGTTACGAGTGAAACATAAATAATTCATATCAGCTTGACAATTTAATCATTTGCCGCCGAGTCGATACTTAGTCTAGTTCGTTCACTCTGAATGTGTATTTGATATTTGTGTACGGATAGTCTTCGCACATTAAATGCAGCGAGGCTGAATGCTTCCCAGAGAAGTCGAGATGATGTTCGATTGAATACGTCTGCCAGGGAGACTTACCCTTTACTTTATTTTGTCTTGGTTAGATTTTGTTTTCCGAATTCTACCTAACCAATGCGTTATATACGCGCGCACTTTTGTGTGTGTGTGTGCATGCGTGCGTGCGTGCGTTCGGGCGTGCGTGCGTGAGTGTATATGTGAATCCTACTTGAATATGTCGCGCCCGTAGAGTCTGTATTAGTAACATATAAGGCCGATTCTCCCTGTAAAAATCTGATTAATGGCTTGACAAATAGATGTCGTATTGCCTATTGAGTATCAGTGTTGAGAAATGTGACTAGGCACTGCAACGCATTTCTAATAAACAACGGTAAAACAATGACAAGTCGTAACTTCCTGGTCAAGTCTGAAGTCCTCGTTCCCAAAACAAACAGGAAGTATCGCTGGATCCGGTTAAACTGCGTCAATTAATTCTTAAAAACAAACGGAAATCACGTCATCACGCTGTGTGTGCGTGCGTGTGCGCGTGTATCTGTTTAAGTGTCTGCGTGCGTGTGTGTTTGCGCACGCGCGCTAGCGGGCGCGCGTGCGTGTGTGCGCATGTGTGTGCATTAATGTAATGATTCACTGACACTGCGATCGCCGTGTTTCTCTGACTTGAGTATATATGACGCTTGTGTCATTCAGGTCACATTGGTATATATTATAGTTAAGATTATTGATTATTGTAACCCTGATCTAATGGTGCATACTTATCAATAGTACATATGTAATGTTAATGTACAAACGTGATGGTGGTGATTCAGCATAGTATTCTGCTCAAAGAACATGGTGTATATAAATTATGTATGTGTTTGTTTAAGCCCATGGTTGTCAGGGGTATATTTAGTGCGTGCGAGCGTGCGTGCATTTCTCTATATTTTTGGGTTGAAACAGGAATCGTACTAAATGTGAGGATTCTAAAAGTTAACAACTAACTTCCTTCGTGCCTAAACATTCGGGCACTGCCAAGAATGCCCAAAGTGCATCGTGTAAGTGCGTACACGGCAGCTCGAAACTTAATTAAACGTTCGTCTGCCACCTTCTGAAAAGGTCACTTGCATGCGTCGACCTCCTTTTAAATATGTAAGCAAGTATTTTTCTTGTTCCATGCGACGGCTTTTTATCGTGTGAGTAATTCCTCGCCGCGTTCTTGACTGCGTATTTACCCCCTTCAAACATTGTATATTCTCACTTTTATTATAGTTAAACTTGTTTGCTTGTCTTGTCTTGCATATATATTGTTATCAATGTTCTGAATAAACGTCCATTCATTCAATCCTTCCTGTTTGAACTCGACGCCGAGAGAAGCTGCTTGTGACAAGATCAACGAAGTCACAAAGTCATAACGCGCTTTTAGTGAACAGTGGAAATGTTGTGCATAGACAAACATAAACATATTTAATTACATTGATTTATTACTTTAGTGTATATTGAGATCGACATGCCATCGAGAGGGACACGGGTCTCAGACTTGTCTGGCTGCCACAGTGACAGACAGGAAACTGTGGAAACAGCTCATCATGTCACCACAATGTAAGATCCTGCCATCATAACATTGTAACATTATTGTTATTGTTAATATGACATATATTTGTCAAGCTATTAGCCAGCTATTAGCAGGGAGAATCGGCCTTATATGTTACTAATACAGACTCCAGGGGCGCGACATGTTCAAGTAGGATTCACACATACACTCACGCACGCACGCACGCACGCACATACACACATACATATTCAGCCACGTTGTGTTTAATGTGCGAAGACTATTAGAAGACAAATAGACAAATATCAAATACACATTCAGAGTTAACGAACTTGACTAAGGTTCGACTCGGCGGCAAATGATTCAATTTTCAAGCTGATATGAATTATTTATTTTTCACTCCTAACACCAAAATAATGTTAAGACAGTCTTTCAAAAGCCTATGTTTCAAATTGAATGTAGCAGTATACAGAAGGATTGGCATGTGATAAGTAGTGGTTTAATATATATTTTTCAATGTGCCACAATTATTCATTTTCCACGAAGCGCTACATAGCAATCGTCACGCTACATCCGGGTTGAAACATGGAGTAATTTTTGGGCAATATTTTAACACATCGGACCGTGGACGCGGAAGTATTTTCCTTGAAACCATGAGGTCCCAAGCAGGAAGTCGTAGAACACATATAGGCAGACAGTTAGATCCCCCACGTATATAAAGGCTCTGAATCAGCAGACCTCCATATCGCCATCTACAGAGAGACAGACCCAGCGCAATACGCCAAGTCACAGAGTTGCACAGATTCTCCCAACTCTCTCAAACTAGACGTCTTCCGTCACTTGGTGAGTTCTCCTTGTTTGTGTTGGAAAATCTGCTTAAAGACAACAATTGTCAAGAACATAATAGGTTCTATTGAAAAACTGGGAGTGTGCGGAAGCTGCCTTTCTGTTCAGAAACTCAAAAGCAATTTATTATTCGCGTGTTCGCATTTTAACACCTTGCCGTAATACCAAAATATATCTTTCTGAGTATTTTTGTGTGTTACTTTCCAGCGAACCTTCAAGATGCACACTTCCATTCTTTGTGCGTTCGCCGCGTGCCTCATTCTGAGTCTCCTGGACCAGAGCGAAGCTGCGTGTTACACAGTGACACGGAGGAAGTGCAACGGTAACTCCTGCTGGAACGTTTCCGTGACATATTGCAACCGCAAAAGACGATCCGTTAATGCTCAGGTAAATATATCGAAATGTTTAACATGATCCAAGGATGAAAATGATGAGAGTCACTGTCAAAGAAGCCAGTATAAGCTAGTGTATGTGTGTGCGCGCGTGTGCGTGTGTGTGCGTGTTGTGCGTGCGTGTGTGTGTGCGCGCGTGCGTGCGTGCGTATTCACAATTACCTTTTTCCATTTAAATGTAATACAAGTTATTTACCGCTCAACGTGTAAATAATGTTGTGACGTGTATTTATAAGGGTAGCAACTTTTACAAGGTGATATCAAAATTACACCAAATAGTCTTTACCAAGAATGGTCATGAACACTTCGTTCTATCGGCAAGTGTAGATGATTCATCAAACAAAATGTGTACATAATTGTCTCCGTTGATGTCTCTTGCGATTGGTCAGTGGGAATTGTTTATTTAACTAAATGGAAACGTATTACAGTGTCTTTTTTATATCCTACATGTTTTTTTGTACCTGCTTACGTGGAATTTTACATCAAATTGATGTTGAACAATGTCTGGATCGTTGTATCATTTGACGGTACTTGCAGTTGGATTGTGGGTATAGTCGGCTGCATTTAATGCAGACAAGTTTGTATTTAAATCCACGTCTCTTGCAACAGGAAGACACCGCAGCGCCTCAGGCGGCTAACTTATCACACTACGACACAGACATGGACGGCCGAATCTCGACGAAGGAGTTTGAACAGGGACTCAACGATGACGTGTCATTTGAAGAGGCGCTCCTGGCTCATATACAGGCCGACGTCAATGGTAAGTGTCACGACTGTGTTCTTTACACACATCGGCTAGAGATGGTCTCAAAACGTCATGTATGATACTGCTGTAATCGTGCGTGTCGGTGGCGGGTACCACAAGTAATCGGGCAATGTTGTAGGCGGAGTAGCACAAGTAATCGTGTAATGCTGTGGGCGGAGTAGCACAGCTATTCGGGCAATGTTGTAGGAGGAGTAGCAAGACTAATAGGACAATGTTGTAGGGGGAGTAGCACGACTAAGCAGACATTAAATGAGAAATGGTACTTTTGCCATATGCATTACTATGTAATCGTGTTCGACATCTCGAGGAGTAGCACTAATAATAGGACGAGGCAGTAGATTTTTAACAAATTCAAAGTTATGGACAGTTTATCGCAGTTGGCAGTCAAGTAGGTTACGTGTTCAGTTGAGCATAGGCGCCGGAACCGGGAGTTGGGCGTGATCTGGGAGATGGGCCCCCGGGTCTAACTGGAGATTTTGCTTAGTCTCGGAGTGGGTGAAGTTGGAGGTTTTTGGTTAGTTTCAAAAATGTGAACGTCATCGCGAACACATTTAAACAGCCTCCCACCCCCTGTCTTCCGATGTCATGGTTTAACAGCAGAATTGTGCTGAAGCTCCGGCCCACACATTATTAATTTCGTCCCAGCGCCAGTTTAAGAATGTCAATGGAATTCCGCGATACTGTGTAATTTGATGATCTCGAAATGCAATAATATACTAATTTTGTACAGGTAATTGGCCAAATACATTTTAATTTTCCAAAGGCTTCTCCTTGTGATTGCTTCATAATGTTTAGATAATTAGTGGCAGTGGTGGAGTGGTAATCATGTTAAATGCAATAGCAGCACTGGCGCGGAACAAAATTAATATTGAAGGGGCTGAGCAGAGTTTCAGTTCAGCTCTATGCTGTCGGTCCCCTCAGACATGCCATCGGAAAGCCGGGTGGGGGGAAGTGCTGTTGAATATTTTTCCCGGAGATGTTAAAATATTTTGCCTTGCGCCAGGCAATATTGTGGGTTCAACTCCAAAACCCTGCGGTTCCGATGCCAATGAATACAACTTAGCTATCGCCCAACGTGTAAGTAATATTGTGATATGTATTAATAGAACTCCCCGAACTCTGACTGACGTAAACGCACATTGTCGTGTTCCAGGCGACGGTTTCTTGTCGTGTGAGGAATTCCTCGCTGCGTCCTTTCTGTTTGAACTCGACGCCGATAGAAGCTGCGTGTGACAAGATCAACGAAGTCACAAAGTCACGACGTTCTACAAGGCAATTGTGGGAAATCTCTTCACAAAAAGCCAAGGAGATAGTTAATTTAAATCAATCGAAATGAAGTTTATTTGTATTTATTCAGTACATTGTATCCAATGTATTTTGTATGTAATAAATCATGTACATTAGTTGTGCGCGTAACGTTGTCTGACGGAAATAAATGCACTGTATTTGACAACTATATTTGTTTCTGGTAAGTCTTTCTCCGTCTCACTCGCTTGAACGTCCGTAACAAGAAATGCATCCGTGTTTGCTATTCACTCAGATGATCTTTGGCATATTGAGACAGACGGTCTTTGCTTGCTCTTTCGTTAAACATATGTTAATCCGAGGCTGTCTTTTCCTCCGTTTTAATGCAATGTCAGAGTAAGTAGAGTAAGAATGTTGAAAGTACATTGAATACCAAATTACTATTAATAAGTAAGTAGAGTAAGAATGTTGAAAGTACATTGTATGCTAAATTGCGATTAATAAGCCCAAAACATTATTTCAACAGCGACATTTTCAAATCGTAAACAAATCATTCCGATTCTAAACACGCTATGTTGCTAACGTTTGAAGGCCGGCTGTGTGAACCACTGGATACATTGATGTTAGGTGCATTCGCATCGTCTCCACAGTCAAAACTACTAATTCTGCCAACTCCCTGGTAATAATTACCACCCCTGGTTGATTCCGAGTAATGGAACAGATAACCTCGCTTTAAGGACCAATCGTTCGCTGTGGAATCTTGTTCGTTCAAAAAACTATAGAAGTTATCTTCCGTTAGGAAATTATTAGCAGGAAGTTCGCTAAATCAGTTGTACTTCGTCCTTGTTTGGTGAGGAGGGTGGGAACGAGTCAACTTCAAAGCTATTAATTCGCTGGATCAATTGTATTCGTCCATGTTTAGTGAGGAGCTTGGGAACTAGTCAACTTCAAAGCTATAAGTTCGCTGAATCCGTCCCTGTTTGATGAGGAGCATGGGAACGAGTCAACTTCAAAGCTATAAGTTCGCTGAATCAGTTGTACTTCGACCCTATTTGGTCAGGAGCGTGGGAACGAGCCTACTTCAAAGCTATAAGTTCGCTGAATCAGTTGTACTTCGTTCCTGTTTGGTGACGAGCTCGGGAACTAGTCAACTTCAAAGCTATGAGTATCAACACGCAATGACTGCCTATAGCGACTGTTTACAAACTGAATGTTATCTTTACAAATTGAACATTTCGCGAAAGCCAAAATCAAATTGCGAATACAGCTACGGGCTTAGGCCTACTAAAGACAATTTGGCGGCAGTTTACCTTCAACATATTTAGTTTAGTATTATAAACACTGTAACAAAAAATTTACTAAATGAGGACCGGACATCGTACCTTCAATGTAGATAGTCACAATAGATCCGGGTGCATGCTTGCTAGTTAAATTGCTAGTTCTTTGACCGTTAACGAATTAATATCCTGTGAAAAACGATGCTTACAACCTGTTGGTTTGCCCTATGTTTCGGTCTGCTGGTTGGTTGTTTGTTAGTACAAAACCAGCTTTCGGTTATTAGGGTTACGTCATTTATTACAAAATAAATAAGTACCTCAGTTTTATTTATTTATTTAATGTATTGTTTATGGTCCTAACTGTGGCATTAATTTATTATAAATATTTTAGAAATTGCAACAAAATATAACAAAATAGGTCGTAGCGGCAGTGTTTGCAATCACCAGCGACCTAACTTCTCAACTTGCAGGCCGTGTAGATATCAGGAAGTTGAGCGGTATGATACATAGGACCTACCCTAACCCGTGCCTTGGTCTGCAAGTATGTATATACACTTCACTTTCGTCTTAACATAGGGACGGCTATGCGTGGTTAAACAGCTTCCAGTCAAGTCAATATTTGTGCTCGAAGTCGCGTGGTAGACGATCGCGAACACGTCAGGCAGAATACAGAAGTTAAGACACATTTGTCCCCTGTAATGACGCAGCTTATATATCACTTTCAAATACCTGAAGCTCTAGCACTGGGCATAACAAGTGTCTGCCCAACGCCACGGTCTGGATTGGGCTGGTAAGCATTCCGTATTACCAATATGACAGCGATCAGCACTGGTAGCCGGTCCATACGTCGACCTTTAGCGTGTAGGGGTCATGTTCTAGTTAGACTTCCTGTTTGGTTACATAAATGTGCATAAACACGTGGAGGGATTACCAAAAATAAAATTGCAGAGTGATTGTAATATTGGTGCCTATAAAATATGTTGGTTTGAACATTTTGTCAAAAATTGCCATGTCCACTAATAAAGTCCTTGGCAACGGAAGCACGCTATTGTCATTGCACAATCATGGAGGACGTGTTTTACTTCAAATATATTGAAACAACCACTGATAATATATGTATGGCAAAACTACAGTTGGACGGAACAACCCGTTTTTGGATATTACAGACTTCTCATAAGTCTGCAAGTCCAAATCACAGTTCCGGAACACATGTCTTATCAGGGGGATGGGGTGTGTATGCCACTAGTTAAGCCTCAGTTTGTAAACTGTATGAAAATTAACCAATGGCATTGCAGCAGGGTGATCCATCAATCTTTTTTTCTTTACTTCTGCTAGTTAAACACACTTGAAGATCTTGTTATGGACCCTACTGGAGCCTGAAAACAGTGACTAGCTGGAGTCGGCTGTAGCTGGAGCGTGTTAGCAGATACTGTCTACGGACTGGACCTTCTGGCCAATCAAGCAAGTGGTATTGTTTTCTGAATGTCTTCTAATTAGGCTGTGTGATATTATGTAATTAAACTGCATAAGACGTCTGGCTTTTGGGGAATTCACACCCTAAGGTGACTTTGTGTTTATATTTACCTTTGTAAATAGGGCACAAGCTCATAAAATCAATATAAATTTGAATGTAACATATAACAACTCGTTGTATTGAGTATTCTTATAAAACACATATTGGACTTTCTAGAAAACTGTAATAGGAGTTCATACGTGCCATCTGAGAATGTTGTGCTAGATTACAAATTGTCCAGTAGTGAAGTGCTGATTTTGTCTGATGCCTTGCCAAGTTCGGTGGCACCGTTGAAATGTGCATAAAACAAATACGTGGAGGGATTACCAAAATAAAATTGCAGAGTGATTGTAATATTGGTGCCTATAAAATGTGTTGGTTTGAACAATTTCTCCAAAATTGCCATGTCTACTTGGGGTCATGTTCTAGTTAGACTTCCTGTTTGGTTACAAAGAAAAGAGCAGTGTATTTTTGAGAATTGATTTTTTACAAAATTCACATGCTATGACATAAGTGCATTTGAGTAGGCAGATTTCCATGTGTGATTGTAGAAGGTGTTGCCTATAAAATGGTGGCTTTCTAGATTATTTAAATAAGCGAAAGAATATATAATCAGACAAAACATTAACACGGTCGCCAATGGGAAAACCATCTGTGTATTGACCCCGTAGCTGCCGCTTCATTCCCTGGTCCCTTGACGTATACCATGATTATCACGAGTGTATGGTATATTTTGTATGACAACGGACTGGGGATGCGATGGAGAAAGATACGAATTATTGTAGGAAATTACTGTTAGGAAACAATGCACTCCGCACATCTGGGATTTAGGCAATGCGTGGCTAAAATAGTTTAGATATTGATTGGATAATAACAATTTGTACATAGTGCATATATTTGTACGAGCCACAGAGCGTGTTGTTCAATACTGATGCGCGGCAGTCTTAGCACCTAAAACGTGAGTGTGAGCGAAGACGTAGGGGAAGACTTATGGCGACGGAGTTAAGACCACGATGACAGATTGCAGTAAAAGATAAGACAACAATATCAGCATGATCACGATCGTCGGCATGACCTTCTGCGTGCTTTTATACCTACCGTCTACTCTGACGATTGCGGCAGAGTTTACTGGCATTCTTAAATTGCCAATAAACTCCAAGAGGTGTTGGGTATGTTTTCTATATCGCTGACGTGAACTCGAAATGTAATAATTTATGTAGTCAATGATATGTTTCTCTTCACAAGTACAAGCACTGTCACTTGTTATATGGTTGAGAATCTAGCTCACCAACAACTGTCGACAAGATCTGACATAAGTATTCGTATATATGAACATCACATAAATTCCTCAATCTCAAGAGGCTCTAATATCAAGTCATGAGCGTATATATACAAGGCAGCCATCATCTAAGGATACAGCATATCGCATACATGGATTCTTTTTTATATGACATAAATTGATTCCTTGACCCTGGCAATGTTATGTTAGACGCCAAGAGCTTGAATTTATGTTGCTTAGTAGCTTAGATATCTGGATAATGTTTCCACGTGGCGGCCATTTTAACCTCGTGAAACATGTTGGTCTTCGGGTTCACTTTGTCAAACAAATTGAAATAGTTGCAACCTTAGCCATGTATGTAGTGTCACATTATTTATGAGCATTCTCTAGTCTGAAATGGCGTCGTATGAATTGAACATTTGCAACGGGGATAGAAAAGTAACTAAGCAATGAATTATTTAATGGGCATAGACCACAGAACGTTTGGCAAATTATTAATATGTAGGCCAACCCTATGGTCGTACCTCGGACAACAGGATGGTGGGAAGAACAACAATGAAGCCTGAAATAATGAGAGACCCATGGAACCACAAACATCGATCGACACTTCAACGTCTCATGCAATATTTGTTAAGTGTTCAATTATTAAGGCCCGTAAGCTGAGTTAGCTTGCTGCGGGCATACGAATTCCTAATTCCCTCTGATGCAAATTACGGGACCGTAACCAGGTATTAGATCAGTTTAATCCGTTGAACTTTCAATACTCCGAATATAGTGTCCATGACTACGAACACAATATTGATCCAAAAAATAACCTCTATAACTATATATCACCAAATTGTAGATATAACTCTGAACAAAACATTAATGATGATATAAATAGTACTGATGGTGGAACTATATATTTTTGTCATGTTAACTGGCGTTAATTCAGGAAATTCATATTGATACACAGGTTAATTCAAGAAATTCACCTATATGCACAGGTCAATTCTGGAAAATCACCTAGATACGCAGGTCAATTCAACAAATTCACCTAGATACAGTGATCAAATTCAACAAATTCACCTAGATACAGTGATCAATTCGGCAAATTCACTTAGATACAGTGATCAATTCAGCAAATTCACGAATATACACATGTCATTTTAGGAAATTCACCTAAATACACAGGTCAATTCAGCAAATGTACCTAGATACTGAGGTCAATTCAGCAAATTCACCTAGATACAGTGATCAATTTGGCAAATTCACCTAGATACAGTTATCAATTCAGCAATTTCTCCTAGATACAGTGATCAATTCAGCAAATTCACCTAGATAAAGTGATCAATTCAGCAAATTCACCTAGATACAGTTATCAATTCAGCAAATTCACCTAGATACACAGGTCAATTCAGCAAATTCACCTAGATACGCAGGTCAATTCAGCAAATTCACCTAGATACAGAGGTCATTTCAGCAAATTCACCTAGATACAGTAATCAATTCAGCAAATTCACCTAGATACAATTATAAATTCCGCAAATTCACCTAGATACAGTGATCAATTCAGCAAATTCACCTATATACACAGGTCAATTCAGGAAATTCACCTAAATACACAGGTCAATTCAGGAAATTCACCTAGATACATACAATGTTGTTTTGTTGGCATAATGGTACAAATCCTTGGAGTTTTAATTGAGATAGTTTCTTAGAAAAAGGTAGACACTCAAACCCGTTGCTTATTTGTATATCCGTTTTTTTAATTGCGATTGCAGGCCCTCAAGAAATCTCCAACGGCACACCATCTGAGGGTCCCACAAACGCCCAAATGCACTCCTCTTGAGATACCAACTATACTCGTTTTGAGGCTGCCTAAAACTCCAACACCACACCCCCTTCGGATCTCAAACTGCACCCTCATCAAATTAAACAAGTCAAACATCACTCCTTTCACGCTGTTTCCAAGTAGAACTCTTATCCCACGCGGAACTCAGCGGGGAATGCATACGCATCAATCATTCCAAGCCTACGGGCCTCTTACAGTATATCGATTGTAGCGCGATGTGAAGTATGTCGTCATGGGATCATTCTGAGTTCAGAGTGACAACAAAACGATAAGGTCCAGTATCCGTTGGTGGCGGTCGACAGTGCTGTGACTGAACGCTGCAGCGATGGCTGTGCTGAACGAAGGATCCGTCATGTTCTGGCTGGTGTTGATCTTTGCATTCGCTATCCAGGGTGAGTTTATTTGATCTCTCGTCAAGTATTTCGTCGTTGAGACGCCAAAGGAAAATTGCTTGTGTCTGTACTTCGGTGTGAGGTTTCATGCGTGCGTCCGTGTGTGTTTCTGGGTGCGTGCAATTGTGTGTCTATACGATGCGTACGTGCAATAAACACTTTCAGGAATACATTGCAGCTATTTATTAACTCAACTTCTGTTGGAGACAAGTTTTAACTGATATTGAAAGAATTGCAACCTTAACCACGTATGTAGCGTCACACGGGGTGCTCCATTGGACTAACGTACCCATGGTCCAGAGCGTGTTGATCAATATTGTTGCGGGATAGTCTTAGCACCTAAAACCTGAGCGTGAGAGAAGAAGTAGGGGAAGACCTATGGCGAAGGAGTTAAGGCCACGATGGCAGATTGCAGTAAAAGTTAAGGTAACAATATCAACATGATCACGATCGTCGGCATGGCCTTCTGCGTGCTTCTATACCTACCGTCTTCTCTGACGATTGCGGCAGAGGCGTCGTTGCACATATATGACTAATCTCTCACCGAAGAGCAAAGCATAACGATACTGCCTACATTGTTGTCATCATCAAACACGACGGATAACAAAGAGAGAGAGAGAGAGAGAGAGAGAGAGAGAGAGAGAGAGAGAGAGAGAGAGAGAGAGAGAGAGAGAGAGAGAGAGAGAGAGAGTTTTATGGGTATATTTCAGTTAGTACGGCTAAGAGCCACAGATATGACGAATTATGCACTTTGGACAACAGCATGAAACTTGGCAGATATGTAGGTTATGATATAGAGATTCACATAAAGTTAGGTATTCATCGCTATCGACATTATACCTAGCCGCCATACTGACTTCAAGAAATGGCCGTCAGGAAAATCCATTAGACAAATATATCAGCTTCTAAACAACATCGAAAAATTATCTCGGTGTCTAAACTAACAGTTCCAGGGTCAAAACATCGATTTCTGTCCTATGCGTAGTTCGCGTTTTTCAGTCGTCTCATTGTTTTGTTGAGTTTTTAATAGGCAGATTAAACACTATCTTCTACCTCCACCTCATATACCTGTGATATATCTGGCCCTGCCACCATCCACCTCTCCAAGGATTTTTGAGTTTCTGTGAAATCTACAGCACAACTCTTTTAGGGTCATTGACTTGATCGTGACACCGGCCTAGTGTTATTGCTGAGAAAAACATGTTGTGTTTTCTGCAAAACAAAGTGTCCATTCATAACTTGACCAGTAAACTCCAAGACGTGTTGAGTATGTTTTCTATAATGCAGACGTGAACTCGAAATGTAATAATTTGTGTTATCCATTCTTAATCAACGATATATTTCTCTTCACCAATACAAGCACTGCCAGCTTTCCTCTGGTTGAGAATATAGGTCAAAAACAACTGTCAACACGAACTGACATACGTAGTCATATATATGAACCTCATACGAATACCACAATCTCAAGAGGCACTAAAATCATGTTCGTAAAACGTACATATACATCATATGAGGATATAGCATATGGATTACATGGATTCTTTTTTATATGACAGAAATTGATTCGTTGACCCTAGCAATGTTATGTTAGACACCAAGAATGTGATATCATGCTGCTTTGTAACTTAGATATCTGGATAATGTATCTCCGTGGCGGCCATTTTACAGGATAGAAGAACAACACTGAAGCATGACATAATCGGTGACTCACCGAACCATGAACATCGATCGAAACTTCAACGAATCTTGCAATATTTGTTAATAAATTATTAACGCGCGTAAGCTGAGGAGTTTCGTTTGGCGCATGTATATATATATATATAATATATATCACGGGAAGTCAAAAACAAGCTTGTTGATCGATGTTTAAATGGTGAGGCTCACTGGTCTACTTTTAGCTTCTGAAACTGTCCGGTCTACGTATAGCCCGTGTAGGTTGTTGGTTTACGCACAAACAAAATGTACCCTTGACGAACCACTGACGGTGTACCTGTCCGAAAGTATGTTCCGGTTCCGTTTGGAGTATTACGCATGCGCGTATACATGCCAAAGGTTAGCGCCTACTTTAGACCCGGTGGAACAAGTTACGAAAATAAGTTCCGGTCTGAAAATAAGTTGCGGTTTTGTTTTACATATTACGTATACGTGTGTCGTCTGCTTTCGTCCCGCTTAAACACGGTGTCTACTGAAAGTATGCGTGATCCATTTATAGTATGGTGTGTGTCAATGATACGTTTACTTTTGTATTCGTTAGCATACATAACATAATTAGAATAACTTGTAATTATTTACAAAAAAATTGCTTTATTTTGATCTCATTGCCTCAGAGCATTGTGTATCTTTCGGCTTCGTCACACAGAGGCGCTGTTTTTTCAGCGCTGTTTAAACGCGTGGTAAACACAAATCTCCGCTAGATTCGTAAATTATGATAAACATCTATATTATAAAACAGGCTGACACTCTGTATGCAGTTTAGTGGTCCCATTGGGGGTGGTTCGTAGATTTAGTTCGGGAGTGAGGATCCTGCGGGGTCAGAATTGTAAAATGGCTCTTATCTCCGTCAGTTTTGCATGAATGGGGCTGACATTTTGTGTGAAGTGTAGCAGGCCCATTCGGGTGGTTCCAAATTCGTCGCAAGGGTGGAGATCTTGGGTTCACAATTTCCAAACCAGTTTTAGCACCGGCGACTGCCTGTTTCGCCCTGCAACACTGGGTAACTCGGCTATTTTTTAATAATACATTTATGGAAATGAGTCACCCAACACGATTTATATAAGTAAAACTTTAATATCATGTCAACGTGTATAATAATTACGTGTCACAAAACAGTTCAAACAGTATTTTTAAATTAAATATAAAAAGGAAAAAAATCATTCATTCACGCAGGTCGAAACCACGTAGCCCTTTGTATAATACTGCACTGGTTTACAAAAAAATATTTCTACAAATATTGTCTCCATCACATCCAACGGCTGCGGTCTGAAATCTTATATCAACTAAGTCAGCTCTGGTCACGTTATGATGTTGGTCACGCGCAGATGTAGATTCGTTGTTCTGCAGGATAGGGGGGTCATGTCGGTCTGTGGAGTAACGGTCGCTACAGCAAACAGAACATGATTAATTATGTACCTCAGTCTCCGGATGCTTCTAGCAAGGGGTCCAAAGAGATCGTTCACCAGAAGTCACGTCGCTCACCGCCGCCCGATTAAATTTGGTGTACTGCATTTGCGCGAGCATGCGCAATACTCAAAAACGGAACCGGAACATATTTTCAGACAGGAGCTTACTTTCGGACAGGTACAACGGCGTATATGTCTTAGCAACATGACATATCGCGCCAGAAGTGGTTCGTCCAGGGTATATTTCTGTGGTCTACGTTCAGTTCGTGGAGCTTGTTGTTCTACGTTTACCTTGTGAAACTTGTTGGTCTTCGGGTTCACTTTGTGAAAAAAATTGAAATAGTTGCAACCTTAGTCATGTATGTAGTGTCACATTATTTATGAGCATTCTCTAGTCCGAAATGGTGTCGTTTGAATTGAACATTGGCAACGGGAATAGAAACGTAACTAAGCAATGACTTATTTAATGGGCATAGACGACAGAACGTTTGACAAATTATTAATATGTAGGCAAAATATATGGTCGTACCTCGGACAGCAGGATTAAGAGAAGAAGAACAATGAAGTCTGAAACAATGAGAGACCCATGGAACCACAAACATCAATCGACACTTCAACGAATCATGCAATATTTGTTAAGTGTTCAATTATTAAGGCCCGTAAGCAGAGTTGGCTTGCTGCGTGCATACGAATTCCTAATTCCCTCTGATGCGAATTACGGGGCCGGTGCGATATTGCAAATGGACCATTAGACGCTTTCCCATTTGCGGAAATATAAAAATAAATATAACAAGCTTATTTTTATGCAATCTGATTATGAATTCTGTAACCAGGTATTATATCAGTTTAATCCAATTTAATACTCCGAACATAGTGTCCATGACTATGAAAACAACATTGATCCAGAAAATAACCTCTATAACTATATATCACCAAATTGTAGATATAACTCTGAACAAAAATATTAATGATGATATAAATAGTACTGATGGTGGAACTATATCTTTTGTTCATGTTAATTAGCGAAGTTTGACTGCAAAGTTTGAAAATATTCGTAATTAATTAGTATCACATAACATTGATTTCTACGTTATTACTATTTCTGAAACATGGGCGTAAATCGATCAGACGTCCTGGTTTAAATAACCACGCTATTAATGTGATCGTATTGTTAGAGGTCTAAACAAGGTGGTGGTGTGGCACTATACGCCACAGATGGTCCATATTGTTTAGTATATCGAGTAAATAAAACAGTTATTAAGGATGTGTTTCAATGTGTTACGATTGAGTTAAAGTTAGCCAACTGTAGACATGTGGTAATTACTTGCGTATATAGAGCAGCTGGGTCTGATTCAACTTTAATTTTTGACCGCCGATTTAACCAAATTACGACTAAGAAAGCTTTATTTATTCATGACGATTTAAATATAGATTTATTGAAACATGACTCACATAGTGGTACCAAACATGTCCTAGATTTTATGTTCAGCCTTCGAGAGTACCCAGTATTTACTCAGCCTATTAGAATATCGATTGTGTAGGCAACATTGATTCATAATGTATTTACCAATGATATTGATAGTGATAGCAACAGTGGTTTATTTATTCTAGATACAACCGATGATTTGCCCGTTTTTTACTATTTGCAAGTTTGGCGGTAGCCGATGTAATCGTAGTTGTCCTGCGCACTACATACGTCATACAAGTGTTGAAAATGTCAATTTACACAAACTCAAACTTGTGTCAGTATATTTATATGAATTAACTGATATGTTCGTGTGCACATGACAACCTCTTCACGTCCCATGTCCACCCGCAACCATCTGGAGTGGGTTTCTCCTAACGAACAAGTTGATTCGTCAACGAAATAAATGTTTGGTATACTATGTGCTCTGAATTCAGCTAAAGAGCATCATGAGTTGAGGGAATGTCTTAAAGATATTATTCCTTTGACATAATATCTTTCTCAATAACGAAAATGGAGCCCACAACTCTAGTTACAGAGGGCAATGGTGATGCGATCCAGGAGGTGAAATGTCGTGAATCCAGATCCAAATGGATGTGTGAATGCTGTGGTTCCTTCGTGGTATGAAATTTTAATTTCCCATGCTATTGACAACTATTTTTGACAAGGTATTTTCCCAGAGCATGACTGATGTCGTTGCCATTAAGATGAATAACTGTCGCAAAGGCTATCCAAATGTATGCAGCTGGATATAAACATGACAAGCTCATAACTCCTAACGAACCGAAACATTTTGCGTATCATGCATGGCTTTGATCCTTTCTCCACAAAGCATTTTGCACGGTTGCGTGCCAGGTTCTTCATGGTCATACTGGATGTAGCATGTCATAGTTTAATTTCACCTATCGATGACAGCTGAGGTGTCTGAAGTGTCAAACACTTCCTTTCAACCTAGATAAATGAGCTTAGCAACCTTAATGGAGAGAAATGCAAATTGCTCCTGTATGTTGGTAAGATCGCGATGGAAATATTTCCAGTTTATTGGCACTTTGTTGTCTCATGTTACTTTCCCCAGAATCCCGTTACCACGCTTCTCTCTTGCGGATTATTTGATCCTGCTAATGACGTACGTTTCCCGGTCGACGCCAATATTGTTGGAGTGAAGTAAGTGATTCGTGAGGAACAATCAATGTGTCCGCATACCCATCAGAAGTGGTGATGTTGGTTGATCTTTTGACGTGATGTTGGTTGATGCATATTTTGACGGTGACGCTGGTTTATGCATCTTTGGACTGTGACCTTGTTCAACTTTCATTCCGCAGTTAGATTACCACTTTATAATTTCATGCCAATAATTTTGACGAATACAATACACGTAGGTATATAACATGGCCTAGTTTTGGTAGACAAACTAGGTATACAAACTTTGCAATTGTACAATATTTGCGGAATGGCGCAGTTTTGAACACTCATCACTTGGTGATGAACTTGCTTGACCTTCACTCCACACTTACTGCACCACAAGATAGCTTCCTTTGGTATCCTGTTTTACGGGGAGACAGTTGCTTTTCCAAAGGCGTGTGACACGGGCATGCGTAGGTAGGTAACGTAGATATAAACAACAATTGATATTGTATAATGTTTGCGGGATGGCGCAATTTCGCACATTTATCATTTGACGGTGACACTGTTTGGTCGTCGCTCCTCACAAACTCCTTCAACTGACAGCTCCAAGTCATATCACATTTTGTCAGGAAGGAATTGGTTTGTTACGATGTATATAACGTTTCGATAGAAATGAAGCGGATACAGAGTTATTGTAACTTTACGACGTTCGCGGTATTGCAAACGTTCGGATATTTATCATTTCATGATGACCTTGTTTGACCTTACCTCCAAACTTACTACACAGGGTAACAGCCCTCTTTGTATCTCGTTTTGACGGGGAGACAGTAAATTTTCAAAAAATATAAGACATGGCTATTTATTAGTAATGAAAGTAGATAAGCAACCATTGTAATTACAAGAAGTTTGCCGAAGCGGACAATTTCGAAAGTTTATCATTTAATGGTGAACTTGATTGACCTTGGAGTCACGCTAGTTCTACGATATGCCTCTTTCTGATAGGGATATCTACGATTGTCAAATTATATACCACTTGGGTGTTTGTACGTGGTATTTAAGTCGGTCAGTTACGTAGTGCCTACCGCTCGCCTATTGCGGGAGCGCGGCTAGTGTAGTGGTTAGCACATCCGCTGGGCATGCCAGCGCTCTGGGTTCGAAACATGGACATGGCCTGCGTGGTTTGGTGTAAAAACCTGGCTCTCAATATTAGGGACTGTGTATCCCTCGTGACTCGGAGATCACGTTAATGTCGGTGCCGTCTCAATTTGGGACGTAAAAGAACCATTGATGACAACAACCTCCCTGGCAGTGACCACCCCCAGTGCCAACATGTCAAGGTCGGTTTGGCAATAATAAAAAAGGCTGATTAGTTGAATGAGACATCATAAGACCATTACATTGTAACAACAATAATACAGACTAGTCAGTTAATAGAACGTTGTCGAGCGCTGGAAACAACTAGAACTAGAAGACATAACAAAAAATAGCGTGAAGTTATATTGGTTAGAGCTATTTTTTCATATTCATGCAACCAATTTGCATACTATGATTTGTTCATTGACGTAATCATACCCAGAAACCCTGAAAACATGCGTTTGGACACATCATTTTGATTGTTTAGATGTTTACAATTCGAGATATTCAGAAAAGTAGTATACATTTTAATGGCAATAACTTATTTGCATATTAACGGGTTTCTACAAAAACGCTCAAGGTACCTGGGTGGCATTAGTAAAAAACATCGTGCGGACCCTAATGCACGGAACATCTTCATATGCGCATTTGACTGCCGGACTAAAGGGATCGGTAACTAACAATTCGGTATTGTAGCGAACGGGTTTCGACAAGCGGGACTTCTCGATTCGACCTCAAACGTTGAACATTTGCCTGAGGTCGAGCTTTGCGACGACAGACGATGGTCGCTATCGAATAATGTGCCGGCGTATATGATCGAGAGTCTGTCAGTGTAGCCTTTTATGTGTCTGTCGGCAGATGACAAAATCGATCACATTGTATATGGGTACAATGTAACCTGTTGTCACATCGCGGCGCTGTCCTTGCCACGTTATTTGTGACGAGCGGCGTGCTGGAATGCAGTGTTGCAGAGAAACAGGCCGTCTATCTCGAGAAAGTCGGTGAGGGCTATGCCGTTGATGCTCCGTCTGCCACGCGAGTGCTGTCTCATAAAATCATCGTCGAATTTCCTGTAAACGTGCTTGCTGTTTAAATCGCCACCAATGTAAAACGTCTTTTACTCGAGCTAGTATTAAAATATCCTGCTAGTGACATACGGTTCCCGGTCGACGCCAATATTGTTAGAATTAATTAAGTGATTCGTTACTTGAGGAACAATCAATGTGTCTGCATACTCATCAGACGTAGTGACGTTGGTTGATGTATCTTTTGACGTGATGTTGGTTGATGCATGTTTTAACGATTGGTTTATGCATCTTTGGACGGTAACCTTGTTCAACCTTCACTACACAACTAGATTACCACTTTATAATTTCATGCCAATAATTTTGACGGGGATACAATACATGGCGAAGTTTTAAACACTCATCATTTGATGATGACCTTGCTTGACCTTCACTCCACACTTACTGCACCACGTGATAGCTACCCTTGGTATCTTGTTTTTACGGGGAGACAGTAGGCTTTCCATCGGCGTATGACACGGCCATGAGTAGGTATGTAATGTAACGTAGATATAAACAACAATTGGTATTGCATACCGTTTGCGGGATAGCGCAAATTCGAACATTTATTACTTGACGGTGACACTGTTTGGTCGTCGCTCCACACGAACTCCTTCAAGTGACACCTGCAAGTCATGTGTCCTTTTGACGGGAAGGAATTGTTTCGTCATTTCATGGTGACATAGTTTGACGTTAGCTCCAAACTTATTACACACAGTAACAACCCACATAGTATCTCGTTTGACGGGGAGATAATAGGCTTTCCAAAAATATATGACCCGGCTATTTATTATTACTGAAAGTTTTGCGGAAGCGGGCAATTTCGAAAATTCATCAATTAATGGTGAACTTGATTGACCGTGGAGTCACGCTAGTTCTACGATAGGTATCTTTCTGATAGGGATATCTAGGGTTGTCAAATTATATACCATTTGGGTGTTTGCACGGGGAGGGTGGCATTTAAATCGGTCCGTTAAGTAGTGCCCACCGCTCGCCTATTGCGGGAGCGCGGTTTGTGTAGTGGTTGTCTCATCAGCCTGGCAGGCCAGCGCTTTGAGTTCGAAACCCGGACCGGGCGGGCATGATATTTGGTAAAATCCTGCCTCTCAACATTGGGAACTGTGTATCCGTCGTGACTCGGAAATCACGTTAATGTCGGTCCCGTCTGAAATTGGGACGTAAAATAACCACTGAGGACGAAAAGCACCCTGGCAGTGACCACCCCCAGTGCCAGCATTTCAAGGTCGGTTTGGCGATAATGTCCGTTTGGCGATACTGAAAAAGGCTGAGTAGTTGAATGAGACCTCATAAGACCATTACTTTGTAACCACAATAATACAGACTAGCCAGTTAATAGAACGTTGTCGAGCGCTGGAAACAACTAGAACAACTAGAACTAGAAGATATAAACAAATATCGTGAAGTTATATTGATCAGAGGTAATGTTCATATTCATGCGACAAATTGGCATACTATGATTTGTTCACTGACGTAACCATACCCAGACACCCTAAAACCATGCGTTTGGTCACATCATTTTAATTGCTTGAATGTTTACAATTGAAGACATTCAGACAAGTAGTATTTATTTTAACCGCAATAACTAATTTGCATATTAATGGGTTTCTACAAAAACGTGCAGGTGTCAATTGAAGGAGTTTGTGTGGAGCGACGACCAAACAGTGTCAACGTCATGTAATAAATGTTCGAATTTGCGCCATCCCGCAAACGGTATGCAATACCAATTGTTGTTTATATCTACGTTACATTACAAAAACGTGCCTGGGTGGCATTAGTAAAAACATCGTGCGGACCCTAATGCACGGAACACCTTCAAATGCGCATTTGACTGCCAGACTAAAGGGATCGGTAGCTAACAACTCGTTGTTGTAGCGAACGCGTTTCGACGAGCACGACTTCTAGATTCGACCCCAAACGTTCAGCAGTTGCCTGAGGTCGAGTTTTGCGACGAGCAGGCGGTGGTCGCTATCGAGTAAAGTGCCGGCGTATATGATCGAGAGTCTGTCAGTATAGCCTTTGGTATGTATGTTGGCAGATACCAGAATCGATCACGTTGTGTATGGGTACAATGTGACTTGTTGTCATGTTGTGACTTGTTGTCACATCGCGGCGCTGTCCTCGCCACGTTGTTTTGTGACGAACAGCGTGCTAGAGTGCAGTGTTGCAGACAAAAAGGCCGTGGACCTCGACTAATTCGGCGAGGGCTATGCCGTTGATGCCCCGTCTGCCACGCGAATGCTGTCCCATAAAATCGTGGTCGAAATTCCTGTAACCGAGCTAGCTGTTGAAATCGCCAGCGATGTAAAATAGTTCATTTGACGATTACCTCGACGTGAGACGTGCGAGTTCGGCGAAGAACTCGTCTTGCTCGGCTTTGTTGGTGTTAAAACGCGACGTTGATGATAGTCAGCAGCGAGTTGTTGGTCAGGCGCAGTTGAATTACAGCGATTCTGTCTGACATTGACCAATAGCATATGTTTCGTTCTTCCAAATGCGTTGCGACAGCGAAGGCGAGACCGTAGTGCCGTGACTGTGACTGCAAGCCAAGGAACCGATAGTTGCCTGACCGTTCATCAAATCCTCCGGGTCATTTCGTTCCATGCAGACAACAAATTTCGATGTGTATGTGTAAGGTTCGCAAAAGAACCATCTTCACGCTCTCCGAAAACCTCAAACTGCACCTCAAACATTAGAGGATAATTCTCGCTCCATCCCCCAACCAATAAAAAATAATGGAGGGCTCATTTACCCACCCCCTCTCCCTGATTCCGGCGCTTACGATACCATTGGCATAATTACTCTAAAGAAACAGGCGTCTCTCGCCAGCGCTCGGCGGCGCAGAGAAGTGATGGCGGCAAACTGATCTATAAATTGCACCTCAGCTCACTTGACATACCCCTTATAACGACGTATACAAATCTATAACCACTCGTGTATTTGACAAGATACCCAGCCTCGGCGTATTGAGAGTTGGAGTAAGCGACGTCGTAGGTTCCTACCTTTAACGGTTCCGTCAGATAAACTGCTACTTGGTTAAAAAGTTGGCTACATTCTGACCGCCACGACCATGTTTGCATTGATTGCTGTTCTGTCGTTTTCAAACACCGGGAATACCTGTTTCCTGTTGTACCTGTCTGCTGTTTAGGGTCATTAAATTTTGCCGTGTGATTCATGAACATTTTGACCTCTGGTTGTTCGCTATGTGTACACGTTATGTCAACTGCTATTATCAAATTCATCACTATAGCAGAATTTGTTTGTATTGTGTTTTATACTGTTTAGATGTAACTAAGCTTCTGAACATATATAGATGTATGCGCCCCTGACACATACATCCTCCTATGCAAAGCAACAATGCAATACATGTGTAGATTGAAATAGGCCAACTTAATGACATTTAGCTTTATTCGTTTACATAAGTCATAAACCACAACATAAATACATCAATGCATGTTCACAGCAAGCATTCCGGCGCCAATGGTATTGGTAACCACTACCTACAAGTCGTAGACGTATTACCAACCACCAGTACTAACTATCTCACGACACTATATTTACCATTGACACCCTATCAGTGGGTTGAACATGTATAGATATTCACATTCGTGTTTATAGCATAGCCGTCGAACAATGGTAAATAGTGGGGGCGGTGCACACCAAACCACTCATTTTGCACCGCTTTTCAGGCTGACCAAAAACTCCAACTGCATCCCGCAAAACAGCTAACTGTATCCCCTTGCTAACATATTGGCGCTAAACATCTCCAGCCCCCAACCAAAACATTGGTGGCTCAGTCCCCAAACCCCAACCCCGGTTAAGACGCCTATGTAGACGCCTTGGTTTCCGTTTTAAATACAGTCAACACGATCACTAGAGAAACCAATAAAGTAGTAACGAGTGAATACATCGAAAATGAAATTCGCTTAAACAAAACATGCCACAGAAAGTTCCACGCACCACCACGCACCACCACGCACGGATTTCTACCATCGACATCGATCTGTCGTTTCTCATATGATCGTATCCACTCTTCTGTTCGTCTACTTCGTGATGTTGTAATTGTATGATGGCTTTGGTCTCCCGCGCCGGCGTTTCCCAGGAACATTTCCCTGAATCACATTCTTCACCAGTGCGCTGCCGCCTTCTATGAGTGTGTGGCCAAAGAAAGACAGTTCGCTGCGCACGACGAATCCTAGTAGTTTGATGGTGTTCAATTCCGACGTAACGCTTTTGTTGGTATGACGTTCCGTTCAACTGATCCTCAGCATATTAGGTAGATACACATTTCCCCCAATATAATTTTTTATTTTCCTTGTCGGTTGCCATCTGGAGCTTGATGCTTTGGGTGACAGTTTCGTTAGTTTTAGAACTGCATTCATTACTGTTGTTTTGTTGGCGTAATGGAATAATTCATTGGCTTTTAATTGAAATATTTTCATACAGAAACGGTAGGTACTCAAACCTGTAGCTTTTTTTATATCCGTTTGTTAATTGCGGTTGCAGGCACTCAAAAAATCTCCAACTGCACAATATTTGGGGGTCCCAAAACGCCCAAATGCATACCTCTTGAGATATCCAAATGTACTCGTTTTGTGGCTGCCTAAAAACTCTAACAGCACACCCCCTTCGGATCTCAAGCTGCACCTCCGTCAATTTTTACAAATCAAACACCACTCCTTTCACGCTGTTTCCAAGTAGAACTCTTATCCCACGCGGAACTCAGCGGGAGTGCATACGCACCAATCATTCCAAACCTACGGGCCACTTACAGTATATCGATCGTAGAGCCGTGTGAGGTATGTCAGCATTGGTCATTCTGAGGTCAGAGTGACAACAAAACCATAGGGTCCAGTATCCGTTGGTGCCGGCCGACAGTGTTGTGATTGAACGCTGCAGCGATCGCTGTGCTGAACGAAGCTTCCGTCATGTTCTGGCTGGTGTTGATCTTTGCATTCGCTATCCAGGGTGAGTTTATTTGATCTCTCGTCAGGGTCACGATACCACTTTTAAAGAGCAAAATATAAAAACAAGTTTGATAGTCCAATTAGTATTTCGTCGTTGAGACGCCAAAGGAAAACTAATAAATACTAGCAAAAATGCCCGTCCCGGTTGTGATTGCTTGGTAGTCAATTGTGAGTTTCAGTTAGCTAACTTCCGTACAGTTTGTAGGAGATCTGTCAGGGGTAGTGTACGTAATTACACTCCTGGCTTGCGAAGATGGTACAGGGTAGAAACATATTGATGATAGCGGGACATGATCACAATTATGAAGTGTTATATATGAATCAGCAACAACATTATTATTATTACTGCGCATATTAGCTGTAATGAATCCATTACAAACAAATCGTGAATACAATCACTAGAAATTACAGTTGTGAAGATACGTAGCTTACCATTGACTCAAACCACTAGGCTATGCGTGTGTGCGTGTGCACAGGTGTGGATCCATGCGTGTGTCTGGACGTCGGTGCGAGGTTTCGTGAGTGCGTCCGTGTGTGTCTCTGGGTGCGTGCGACTGTGTGTCTATACGATGCGTACGAGCAATGAACATTTTCAGGAATAAATTGTAGCTATTTATTAGCTCAACTTCAGTCGGCGACAAGTTTTAACTAATATTGAAAGAATTGCAACCATAACCATATATGTAGCGTCACACGGGGTGCTCCATTGGATTAAAGTTTCCCTGGTCCAAAGCGTGTTGATCAATACTGATGCGCAACAGTCTTAGCACCTAAAACCCGAGTGTGATCGAAAATATAGGGGAAGACCTGTGGCGACGGAGTTAAGGCCATGATGGCAAATTGCAGTAAAGTTAACACAATAATATCAACACGACTACGATCGTCGGCATGGCGTTCAGCGTGCTTCCATACCTACCGACTTCTCTGATGATTGCGACAGAATTTACTGGCATTCTTAAATTGCCAATACACTCCAAAACATGTTGAGTATGTTTTCCATATCGCAGACGTGAACTCGAAATGTAATAATTTGTGTAGTCAATTCTTAGTCAATGATATGTTTTTCTTCACAAGTACAAGCACTGTCACTTGTTCTACGGTTGAGAATCTAGCTCAACAACAACTGTCGACAAGAACTGACATAAGTATTCGTATATACGAACATCATGTGAATTCCTCAATCTCAAGAGGCACTAAAATCATGTTCATAAAACGTATATATACAAGGCAGCCATCATCTAAAAATACAGCATATCGCATACATTTATTCCTTTTTATATGATATAAATTGATTCTTTGACCCTGGCAATGTTATGTTAGACGCCAAGAGCGTGAATTTATGTTACTTAGTAGCTTAGATATCTGGATAATGTTTCTACGTGGCGGCCATTTTAACCTCGTGAAACTTGTTGGTCTTCGGGTTCACTTTGTGAAACAAATTGAAATAATTGCAACCTTAGCCATGTCTGTAGTGTCACATTATTTATGAGCATCCTCTAGCCTGAAATGGCGTCGTTTGAATTGAGTATTGGCGACGGGGATAGAAACGTAACTAAGCAATGAATTATGTAATGGGCATAGACGTCAGAACGTTTGGCAAATTATTAATATGTAGGTCAATTCTATGGTCGTACCTTGGACAACAGGATGAAGAGAAGAACAACAATGAAGCCTGAAACAATGAGAGACCCATGAAACCGCAGTCATTGATTAACACTTCTGCGAATCAAGCAATAATTGTGAAATGTTCAATTATTAAGGCCCGTAAGCAGAGTTAGCTTGCTGCGTGCATACGAATTCTTAATTCCATCTGATGCAAATTACGGGGCCGGTGTGATATTGCAAATGGACCCTTAGACGCTTTCCCATTTGTGGGAATATTAAAATAATTATAACAAGCTTATATTTATGCAATCCTTTATGAATTCTGTAACCAGGTATTATATTAGTTTAATCCGTTGAACTTTCAATACTCCGAATATAGTGTCCACGACTACGAACACAATATTGATCCAGAAAATAACCTTTATAACTATATATCGTCAAATTGTAGATATAACTCTGAACAAAATATTAATGATGATATAAATAGTACTGATGGTGGAATTATATATTTTATTCATGTTAACTGGCGAAGTTTGACTGCAACAGTTTGAAAATATTTGTAGTGAATTAGTATCACATAACATTGATTTCTACGTTATTACTATTTCTGAAACATAGGCTGAAATCGATCAGACGTCCCGGTTTAAATAACCACGCTATTAATCTGAACATAATATTGCAAGGGGTCTTAACAAGGTGGTGGTGTATACGTCACAGATGGTCCAGATTGTTTAGTATATCGAGTAAATCGACAGTTATTTATCATGTGTTTGAATGTGTTACAATTTAGTTAAAGTTAGCTAACTGTAGACATGTGGTAATTACTTGCGTATATAGAGCAGCTGGATCTGATTTAACTGTATATTTTGACCGCCTATATAACCAAATTACGACAAAGAAAGCCGTATTTATTTGTGGCAATTTTAACATAGATTTGTTGAAACGTGACTCACATAGTGGTACCGAACATGTCCTACATTTGATGTTCAGCCTTCGTGTGTACCAGTATTTACTTAGCCTACTAGAATATCGATTGTGTAGGCAACATTGATTGATAATGTATTTACCAATGGTACTGATAATGATAGCAACAGTGGTTTATTTATTCCAGATACAAGCGATGATTTGCTACCGCCATTCAGCCGTAGTTGTCCTGCACACTACATACGGCATACAAGTGTTCAAAAAAGTCAATTCACTAAAAGCCGCGTTGAACGCGGTACTCGGTGCTTTGTCACACAGATGTTAAACGATGCTTTAATCATTCATTTTAATCACTTTGTAATGTACGCAGTTATTATATAATCCAGGCAATATGATTATTTCGTATAATTATATGCCTTTGTTTCATTAGAATTATGTTTTATTAATCACTAATGACCCTGACAATATATAAAAAATATAAAAGCGCAGTTTCCACTGTGGCCCCACCTTCACGATCCGTATAAGAACATTCGGGACTGTCCGTCAGACTTCGATTAGCTACGCCGAGTTAATAGATGCAACAAAAACGTATCTAACATGTGTGTATTTGGATTAGCCACTGCCATCCGAATGAGTCGGGACCGATAAAGTTATCTAAAGGAAACGTGGACCAGCAGCTGTTTTGTCACAGATTCAGCAAAGAAACGAAGGAAAATATATGGAATAAACGGAGAATGAACATAGCGACAGCTCACGACAGACGGGATGATTTAAAAAGAAACACACCAGCTCTCCACGCGCGAAGTCGCACATGACATATTGAATGATTGGCATTGTTTTTGTTGGAATGTAAAAGCATACGAAATCTCACCTATGGTACTATCATATTTCTTTTTTACTAGGTGCACCAGGTTATATATTTTAAAGTTTAATTTTAATTAAACGTTTAAATTCCGTTTGCACCATAAATCCATCTGCTATTTCCAAAAGCAGTATAAATACTACATTATACATCACACAAAGTAGTGTACAATATTAAAATAGCATAGGTGGTTATGCACTTTCCTATCTGCATAAGGTTTAACCATTTCAGTACTACAGCCCTGATCAGCTGTGACCACTGAATACTGCATTCCCAGTGAATATGCAACATAATGGTCTACCTCACTTCAAGTCAAGATTTGAGCAACAAAAATGCATTCTATGAATAGGAATGTTATATATTTTCGGAAAGTATAATAATCAGCGAATAAAATGAGCCATATAATTTTACATTCCGTAGTCATGGTAACCAACAATCCAAGATGGCCGCCAAGATTTCAACGTTTTTGCAGTTGCTGAACTCAGTTGTATAGTTGTCCTTACAGGAAGAACTCAATAGGTTGTTATAAATGGATCCAAGTCAACATCAACTCAAGTCATTTCTGGGGTACCACAGGGCACAGTACTGGTGCCCCTACTTTTCCTACTTTACATAAATGACCTGCCAGACAATCTTTCCTCAACTGTTCGCCTTTTTGCAGACGACTGCCTGTTATATTCACCGATTAAAACTGACCAAGACACATCTGTCCTCCAAAAAGGTCTGTTCAAACTTGAGAAATGGCAACACACGTGGCTTATGAAATTCAACCCCACTAAATGTTATACAATGATAATAGCCTCAAGAAAACCGACATCTTCTGCGGACAACAACTTAAATCTGTTGAATCGCACTGTTATCTTGGCATACACATATCAAATACATTAAATTGGACAATACAAAGCAACTCAGTCACAAAAAAAGCACAACAGACATTGGGAATTATTAGAATAAATTTAAATAAATGCCCAACCCAAATCAAGTCCATAGCCTACAAAACCCTTGTCCGCCCTATACTTGAATATGCGTCAGCATCATGGGATCCACATTGCCTAAGAAATATCAAACTCATAGAAAGAACACAGCGACAAGCCGCCAGATTTTGTAAGAACAACTATTCTAGAGAGCCAGGAACGGTAACACAACTCCTTAAAGGAAAACAAAAGGCAACGTTGTGGTGTTTAGCACCTAAAAGAGTTAGCACAAACTAACCATTTGCATATACAATAAACAAATTCAGTTCAGTGGTTTCCTCGGAATGTAGTCTTAAAGTGGAAGATTCTAACGAAATCCGCGATAACATGTAGACTGCCATCTTACTGATGACGCGTTCATTTGGCCGAAAGCAACCAATAAACGAGCAGCATTATTTTTGCCGTGTACGACACACTGTCTTGTGTAGTTCGCGTAGTTGGTTCGTGTTCATCAGATGCGGTTCGTGATATTAGTATAAGTTGAGCTTACAGTGAAAACGTGACTTGCAATATGCCACACTGCTCTACATACGGTTGTAACAATAGTACAGCGAAGGATAATGAGCTGTCTTTTTTTTTCCCTTTGAAACAACCAGAAGTGAAATAGTGGATTCACAACTGTGGACGGGCTAGTTGGAAGCCTTCGAAATACAATGCACTATGTTCAGATCATTTGGAAGAAACGTGCTTCGAAGGAAATCTATATCGTCAGTTAATGACAGAAGATCCGACAAAACGTCGCCGACGTCGATGTTTGAAGTCAGGTGCAGTGCCTACGATATTTAGTCACGGACCTCAGCCGTCGAAGCGACGCATATTTTCGGTCAAACGCGCCGCCGCCGAGAAATCGATCGCAAGAAGGTTAGTAACGAGTTACTTGGTATCCAATTAAAATCTGTTGATATTTGAGATGCAAGATATGCTGGAGGCAAGCCAGAACAGTACCAGAATGTACTATATTGCTCCACAAAGAGTTTAGTCTTTAGAAGATAGCCGAATAGCAAAAGTTAACGGCAATCAAGTCGCGTGAGCGATATTACAGTAACGGATTAACATGGCCATGGGCTGGAATGATTGTCGTTTGTAATAACATCGCAAAACTTACTGTATTTTGTGTTAAATGGACAAAAATACGTTCTGCATTCAATAATATTTCATTAGACATTGTCATATAATGTTTGACCTATTGTTTATGTTATATAATTGGACTTCGTATATAATTATGTGTGACTACTGTTTATGTGACGAAGAATATCACTATATACTCTATTGTAAAACGTTTAAAATGGCTTCATTTGTATTTAGTAAAATTACATAATGTTACTCAATTTTAGTTAAGGGCATACAACCCAGGTGAAAGTGTTTGTTTTTAGAAAAAAATACTGAACATTTGTTATGCCAGATTATGGTAGCTTATTATGTTTACTGTAAAATATATCATTTTACAATAATTACATACCTTTAAACCACTCTTATCCATGGAATAAGGGTGTCAATATCAAGTAATTGTTATCCATTATGCCACATTTTATGGCCATTTTCTTAAAAAAACATTTAAATTCTGCATTTGGAAGGATATCTCTGGAAGTAATTATGTGATCCAAATATAGTTATCAATGAGCTCACCAGATACACCATGTTTGTATTATAAAAATACTGGCATCACTAAATAATCATATATTGTTGAAATATCTTTAATTATATACCATGTGCATACATCTTCACTAACTTGTTTTTTGCACACTAACAGTAAAAATAGGTAACAGCTGTTGTGAAAATATCTTGAATTTGGAACAGAAATAATTGTAATTTGCATTTCAGCTCGATCACCAACATGATATGGCACATGGGGAAAGGCATCAACCGCAAGTTTACTGCAAAGGTCCGAGGCAAGGGATGCGAGGACCTCCTTCATTGGATACAGAATGTATCAAACCATCCGTGGTGGTGTTGTGTAACATGCAACGGTGACGCACAGTTGCTGGAGTAAGTACCAAACTTGATATGTATTCATTTTATACCTGAGGCATGTCCAAAGCAACAAATAACCTTTAGATTTGCAATCAGTAGATGATGAGTAGGGACCACGACCCAAGTAGTGTAAGGTGAATTCCAGTCACCGACTTGAATTCCAAATACACTAAATCAGCTCCTATGGATAACTAACATTATAATAAGTTTTCAAAATTACTGCATTTCATAGGCATCCAACTCGTTTTTTCAGGATGGCTACTCAAAAGTACCAGCCAGCATGACTACTACCTTATGAGTAAATGTGTTTATTCAGACTTCCAAAACTGATAATATAAATGCTGTTTACATGTTATGTGTTAATATGTGGACCACCGACTTATGTATGGGACCAAAAATGTTACATAGTCAAAGTTTCTGATGACCAACTTTTCAGTAGTTTAGTTACTCAGATGTGAGGGGGCGAATACTCCACAGATGGATAATGCCCATTCTGTATCACCGTACCTATTCCTTGTAATCAGTTGCTATGTACATTTATGAGTACAGTTACTTGAGTGTAATAAATTACATTCCAGAATGCAATTGTCTGTAATGAAATAAATAAGAGCACTTGTGTCATTATCACCAATTTTATTAAAGAAATATAAAATCAAAACAAGATATCAAAATACAGTGACTGTATATACAGAAATTAAGAAGAAAAAACAAGTTATAATCAATTATGTGAAGGAATGTGATGATGGAATGCCTTATTTGTAAGGATCAGTATCGGTTTACTAATGTACCAGTATGATTACCATGATTGGCCATTGTATTGTCACTAAAATCAACAAACACTTTACACAGGAAAAGCACTTTAAAGTTCACTGAATGCTAGTCATAAGGTAAATAACAGCAGCTTACTAACAACATATAGACTGGTGTGTTACACGAGTTGTTTGCAGACATTTTATTAGAATACTGCATGCACTATTCTTCACTGTAGGAATGAAAGCTAGATTGATGCTGTCTGCTCTGGCGTGGAACTACCGACCACGTCCCAGCCCAGACAAACATGTTGAGACTGGTGTCAAGTGGTCCAAAAGACGCAAGCAATGGGTGCTGCGTAACAGACCACAGCAGGTGAACCCACGTACCCACCTACAAATGCTCACGGATCGAGTGACAGATGTGTTTATAAAGAAATATCACACTGCATGCGATCACAGTCACTGGGGCAGATGTCCCAAAACCAGAGAAGGAGGATCTGCTGGCAGCAAGAGTCAGTCAATTTGTAAAGAAACAGTAAATACTGCCACCACCAACCTACACCTTCATAGGTCACATGTACATTGTCTAGTTTAGTTTTCAAGTCCAGCGTGGTATCCCTCGTGTTGTCCCCCATCGGGGGCAGGGAACCTTGATCTTATTCCATGGCTGGCGCATGCTGGTAGAACTCTCTGTACCCTACGTCCCAGCTTGCCATGGATCCACCAGGTAAACTGTCTGTATGCAGCCCACCTGAGAGACCTGAAATAAATTTGGCTCAAATAAACATCTGACATTGTAAATAAATTACATATAAAAATCGGTTCTATAACGACACCATTCCTTTATATAAATTGTTTACCATTAAACATGTGTTCATCTGGAATAAGGCAAATATTTATAATTTTGCACTAGAGAACAAATTATGACGGTGCAACAAACATTGTATCTATACGTTATGATAACTTAAGTGGAACCATTATAATTTGTTCTGTAGTGAGAGAGTATCACTATTCATACAGCAGAATACAATAAAGCATGAAACAATAACCCAAGTACATGTGTGAATACAGTAAATAACTATGTATAATAGTATATTGTAGCAGGCTAAGGTAAATAATGACTAACGGTTAAAGTAAGTCGTATTGAAAATGAACACATTTATGTAGGATTACTTGCTGTTGAGGGGAATTTTATTTTGTAATTATTGTCATATTAGGATGATGGTCATCATATTTAAATTAGTCTTGGGTCAAACCAGTGTGGTTCGTCTTTACATTTAGAAAGGGTGAATGGCGTTAGGAGGGCTAGTTTAGACAAGCATACGATTGAATTAGTTGTTTTGTTGGTGGTTTTATTCCAAGAGATTTTAAGGAGGTTGTCAGTCTTAGATTTGTTGGGTTCAGATACGTAGCCTCTGCAACCTATTTCAATGCATGTTAATTCTGATTTTATTCCGTTATTGTTTACATCATGGATTAGTGCGAGATACTTGTTAGTTTTGAATACATGATCTTTCTTGATGATAGGTTCAAATGGTAGTCAGTTCAATGATGTGAATTTGCTTAGCATGTGGATGGTAGATGACGTATGGTAAGTCCACTAAGTAATATCCCTGGAAGAATGTTAATAATTTTGGCATCAGGCATGATATTGCTGATAAAATCATCTATATATATTTGTATTGCTAGTGCTACTATGATGTTGTATTGTGTTCATTATTAATACATTTCAATAAATATTTAACAACACATTTCACTGGTCTTGTAACAATGCATGCACATATACATACTTGTTTGTTGGATGGCATAATTCCCGTTCTGCAGCATCACCTGCTCCAAACAAAGAATTATAAATCCCCTGCTGTTTGTAATGCACAGCAGTCCACCTGTAACAAAGAATTAAGCTTTTAAATAATAGTTTTATACGAATGGTAAGCAAACATGGATTATTATTCTGAAAAAAATCACAGAATGCATCACGATCCTCTAACTGTATTCATCCCCGTATTATACCTGGGTCCATAGAAATATGCAGATTAAGGAAGGGCGTTTTGAAATGTGTCAATATTTGCACAAAACGGTGGTCATTTTCTTTGTCACCAAAACAAATGGGGCTCTGGCTGAAAAATGTTCAAGGTATATTTTATTCATAAGAGCCAATGTAAACTTTGGGCAGAAAAAATGCAGTATGCATAAAGTTAAAAATAATCTGCCGTGTTTAAAAAGTAGTATTGCCACATATTGTTCATACTCTATATCATAGCTCTGCCCTATACAATTTTGGTTCACATGAATCATGAAACCATTCAACTACATTTCTTTTAAAAAGTGAAGGTACAGCCATGGGTGGTATTCGAAAATGGACATGTCAAAGTTCAAACACTAAGTCCAGTGGCACTGAGAGTGAGATCTAACTAAGTTTAACAAGATTTAACAAGATTGCCATCCAGAGAATTAACTCTAGATGGCAGGTGGACAAGGAAGCCCTTTGGCTTATCGAGAGTCCAACCCTTTTATCTACATATATCCAGCCCTTCTGAGGTATGTGTCGATTTTATTTTTAAACATTCACACTACTAGCACCCACACAATCATCAGATAATCTGTTCCATACATTCACAGTCCTTTGTGAAAATGAAAACTTTCTTACGTATAATTTACACTGTTCCTTTACTAATGTAACTTCGTGTCCTCTAGTCTTTCTATCTTTCTTAACTGAAAAAAACATTTCTATCAATATTTTCATAACCATTCAATATTTTAAACACTTCTATCTGATCTCCTCTCAATCTCCTGGTCTCTAGTGTTGTTAAACCACATTCTTTTAGGCGTTTTTCATAACTAAGATCCCTCAGTTTTGGTATCATTTTAGTCGCTCTCCTCTGTACTCTTTCTAGCATATCTATGTCCTTCTTGCGGTATGGCCTCCACGCTTGTATACAATATTCTAAATGAGGCCTAACTATTGTTTCGTACAGCGGTATTATTACTTCTTTTTCTTTATATGCTATATTTCGCCTAATCAATCCAAGGATTTGATTTCCTTTTGAAGCTGCAATTCCACACTGCTCTGAAACCTTCATGTCAGCACTAATTGTCAGCCCTAAGTCTTTTTCTTTTACCGTAGTATTTAGTACAGTTCCCCCCATTGTATATTCTACATATTCGTTCCCATGTCCTGTGTGAAGACATTTACATTTCCCAAAATTGAACAACATTTGCCACTTTTCAGACAATTTGATCAACCTGTCAAGATCATCCTGTAAATGATGTCTACCTCCATCACTTTTAATCCTTCTAAACACTTTTGTATCATCTGCAAATTTCAACACCTTGCTAGCTATATCATCGTCCAAATCGTTTATATATATTAAGAATAATATAGGTCCCAGTACTGATCCCTGTGGAACCCCACTCAAAACTGATTTCCAGTTTGAAGCCTCCCCATCAACAACTACCCGTTGTCTTCTGTCAATCAGCCATTTTTCTATCCAGTTAATTATACCATTTCCTATGCCATGGGCCTTTTAGTTTAAGCAGTAATCTCTGATGTGGCACTTTGTCGAAAGCTTTTTGAAAATCTAAGTAGATGATATCTACTGGTGATCCATCATCTACCCACTTAGTGATATCTTCCAAAAAACATAACATATTTGTTAAGCATGACCTCGCTTTTAGAAACCCATGTTGAGATGGGTTTATCAAGTTATGTTTAACAAGAAAATCCACCATGTGATCTTTAATTAGTCTTTCTAATAATTTACAAATCACCGATGTTAAACTAACTGGTCTATAATTATTTGACTTGTTTCTCGAACCTTTTTTGAATAATGGTATAATGTTTGCTTCTTTCCATTCTAAAGGAACCACTCCCTCTTCTAATGACAAGTTGAAAACTGTTGCAAGCGGTATGCTAATTTGTTCTACAATTTCCAATAGTAGTTTGATTCTGCCCCCTTGAACTTAGCCTCTGGTACTGGCAGTGAACTAGTGTCTTCTCTGGTAAACACTGAACTAAAATACTCATTCAGGTCTTCTGCCATTAAGAATCCTTCTGATATTACATTTCCAGCACTATCTTCTAGAGGACCGACCTTATCCTGAACTTTCTGTTTGCTTCGAATATATGCATAAAAACTCTTGCTGTCATGTTTTATATTAGAAGCTAATTTATGTTCATAGCTTCTCTTTGAATTTCTAATTTCAGCTGTAGCTTGGTTTAGTGCTTCTTTATAAATGTTGTAGTCTTCGTCATTTCCAGTACGTCTATATGACTTCCATATCATTTCTTTATACTTAATTTCTATAATGGCTTCTTTCGATAAGTGTTTCTTTTTGGACCGTTTCCCGTGTTTTTTTAAGGGAACAAATTTGACGATGATGCAAGTTAAACGTCAACCAATCCTAAATGTAAGACAAGTGACTTGTCCCGGCCCGAGCGATCATCTCTCGCTGTTCATACGCAGCCCGGAACTTAGGCTCATCGGTTATTTAAACAATAAACTAAACAGATTAATAATTGCTGTCGAGTAGCAACCGCCTCCTGGCAGCAGACATATTCAGTTCTTGTTCCTGAACAAGGAGATCGCTGCGGCATTTTCCACACCGACACCAGTCAATTTCATCTCGGCATGGTATGCGCCTCGACATTTCTACTGCCCGTGGGCCTTCCTGTTCGTGCCTACCGGCACCCGCCTCTGCCCTATCTTCCAATACAGACCCTTGTTTTTGTGGTTCAAACCGGTAACCAGCTGCTTCGAAATCGATTTGGTTTTCGTTGTCTTCCGAAGAATTGGAAAGCCATCTTATTTACACTGTCACAGCGCATGCGCACATAGTTTAATTGGTAAACTTACCATAGCGCCACCTAACGGAGTTGGGAACAAATAGTACGCAGAAACTTTACTGAAGCGAGTTCCGACAGTGTGACGTCACTTTCTTCTAACAATGGCGTAGTCCATAGAAATTCGGTAGTAGTGTGTTCAAAAATGTTTTCCTGGTAAACCGCTGACGTTAAAAATTTTATTGTAGTTGGAAATTGTTAGTTTGTATTAACTCTTTTAGATGCTTAACACCAAAATGTTGCCTTTTGTTTTCCTTTAAACAATGACCAATTGGACAAGGCTGAGGATAGTAACCGGGGGTTAACCTCATTTGTCCTGTTAAATAACATAGATGAATACATATTTTAGTTTAGTTTTTTGTTTAAAAAAAAATAAATGAAACAAAGCGCATACAAACTTTACAATTCCTGGTTGGCAGCAGAGCCAAGGCTGTTACCAGTAGACATACACTGTTATAACAGGAAACAAAATAACTTGAATCACTGGTCGCTGCCAACCACTGATAAAGGTAATGTAGCATTGCTGTAGATACAACGTGCAATTTATAACTACAAGCAGACAGTTAATACACTACCATAAATATAAGTAACAGTAGTGACGTGCTTAGTAGACCCAAAAATGAACAACATCTTGTTTCTCACATATATACAACACTAGTGCTAGATTGCAGAAGAACAATCCAGCAATAACAATGTAATATGTAGTAGTATTTTCATAACTCGTTTAAGACTAATAAAATAAAATAAAATAAAAAAAGTGATAACACATTTAATACGGTGTAGTATCTTCGTAGATACAGTGTTTTAAGACACATGACTTTAGAGAAGATACAAAGCTGATAATATTAGGTTTACTTTGAATATCAGGCGAAATATTATTCCATACTATCGCCCATTGCGTAATAAACTATTTGATTATCGTAGGGTAGAACTGCTGATTGGACGAATATGTCTAAGTTGCTTGTGTCATGATTGTGAATATCAGAGGTTAGAGTAAAAATATTACATAACGACACTGGCATATTGTTATGACAATAATTATACATAAATTTCACAATTTCTATTTCATAAATATCCTTAAATTTTAGTACATTTAACCTTGTGAACAGGGGATGAGAATGCTCATGGAAAGCAGTTTTTTTTGCATAATGAATAATTTCTTTGTGTAGCTTTTATGTGTAGATCCCCAAAGGATTATTCCATATGTCAAATATGGATATACTAATGCATAGTAAATCGTCTTTAGGGATTTTACAGGAAGAAAACTGTGTTCATGCCATTCAAGTTTGTCATCAATCGGAAGTTTACACAATGGGTCGGCTGAATTATCTTATCTGACATCTATAATGTTATTTGTTCATTAAGTAGATGTATTTTGATTTGGATACATTTAATAAGATCTTATAAGCATGAAACCAGTCGGCTAATACTTGGAGTTCTTTATTTATGTCATTGTAAAGTTTTGTAATATGATTTCCATTCATATATACCGTAGTGTCATCAGCAAATAATATTGCTTTACTTTGTTTCAGACAAAAGAGGAGATCATTTATGTAAAAGATAAATAAAAGTGGACCAAGAATAGAGCCCTGCGGCACACCGAATGTGATATTTTGTGGAAGGGAAGCACTGTTGCTACAAGTTACATATTGTATTCTAGTTGTAAGATACCCCCTGAACCAATTAAGAGGGGTACCCCTTATTCCGTAGTAATCTAACTTATGTAATAAAATCTGATGGTCTATGGTATCGAACGCCTTACTTAAATCAATAATTACAGTGATGACTGAATTTTTTGTAACGCATTTAAAACGTCAGAAACTAATGTAGATGCCGCATTAATGGTGAAATGTTTCGATCGGAAACCAAATTGGTTATTATTCAAGATGTTGTTAATTGTAAAAAAAAGTATAGGTCCTTTTATATACAATCCTTCCTAATATCTTTGAAATAGCGAGAAGTAAACATATAGGTCTATAGTTGCAAAATCCACAACTTTTCTTGGGTTGAAGAGACTTTATTATTTGGCTGACTTCACTTGCATCAGTGGGATTCATAAACATACTATTCATACTTTTACCATGGCTTTTGTTTAGATAAGCGGTAACATTTGTTTGGGGCTTAGGGAATGCTTTAGCGTAACTCGGCCCAATGTTTGTAAAGAAATTACAACATGTATTCGAAATTTTATCAGGGTCATTAATTAAGTCAGTGTTGAGCTTGAAATGTGTAGGGATACTTGATTTATCATTTTGTTTTCCGATTATTGTTCGAAGTGTCTGAAAGTTAATATTACTGTAGTTATCAGAAAGTATATCATTAACATAATAATAATTACTATTGATATTAGCAGAGTCAAAAGGGTTTGTATATCCATCTCTATTCGAGGCATGCAAATAAAATAAATTTCTTAAATCTTGATTCGTATAATTACGTGGATGAGAATCCATAGTTTCACGACTCGCATAGCAGGTAGTAGACTGCCAAATTATATTCCACACGGGGTACACAAATTGAGAGGAGGGACCTACAACATATATTTATATATATAAATAAAAATAATATGTGATGGTGCTATTTAAACTCGACATCATCATATTAGAAACAGTTTGCACAACTATATAAACAAATGGAGCATAGATACTAAATTGATACACGCTAACGAGAATATCATAGATATTGAAAAGTACAATGATGGCATTTTGAAAAACATACATTGCCGTGACATTAAACTAATCAAAACGTGCTTAGATGCAGTGGCAATCAAATAGTCGCATGTTGGCAGAACTACAGCTTCCAAATACATTGCCATTGTATTATACATTAAATCAGTGTTTTTGGTTTCTGGATACACCACACAACACTCAACGTTCAAGTTGCAGGAGCTCGCGCTCAGTGGTAATATTTATCTTGCGGCCGAAGGACACAAGTCAAACAATACGTCCGTCCATTGTCCATGTCGCTGTCACTCCGGCAGCAGATCGAGCTTGCGACAGCAAAACACTTCATTGCCTCGTTAGGTTCTCGGTTATGACAGTTTTTGTACCTTTAAGCTTTTGCTTGGCGGAGAAGATCTTCTGTCGCTGTTCGTAGCTGGGGAACTTAACGGTTATTGGTCGTGGCTTGTCTCCATTCGGCTTGCCAAGACGGTGGCTGCGATCGATGCTGCTACTGTCCACCGTCACGCCGAGCGATCGGCTGCACAGGTCGGTCACCGCGGTGGTCGTGTCGTTTTGTTGTTCGGACACTCCCTGAAATACGAGGTAATTTCGACGTTTGTATGTTCTTGTTCATCTAATTGGTCAAGCACTGCCACATTAGCTTGTTCAGGCTTTTTTTTGGACGCTTCCAGGGCGCGTATTTTGGCGTTAATAGCGCTTACTTCTGCAGTTGTCTTGCTTGCGTCAATGCTGCAAGCCTGATACACATCTTCTTTGGTTGTGCTGAATTGTTCCGAGTCCATGATGGCTTTGATCAGCATGTCGGTGAATATGTGTGTTTTAGTAGTTTGTTGATAATGCTTTCGCTGATGGATGTTGCAATGTTCTGGATTGTATCCTCGTCTTTTAGAAGCGCTAACAACGCATTTCTCAATGTGTGTCCATCTAACGACTGAGTACGCTCAGTGTCGGCGTCAACTCCACGGTCATCTGGGGAGTTCTTGGTGCTTGGTTTTCGGGACTTTGTTTTCAGTAGAGCGTAACGGTTGAAGTCGTGTGCATTGTGGTGTAGTGACACCGGGGGGTCCAATTCCCCGCGAATTCGAATCAGGTTGAGCGATATTGCGATATGAAGTTCGTTTATTGCACTCATGAGCGTGCATATGTTTTTATTAATGTGTAGTTTGACAATGACAGCTTCACGCTGCACTGCACATCATATACAGACACGTATCATCAGCCATTAATCGAATTTTTCAGTACCTTTTGGCAAATTGCTGGAGGTGGCTACCACACGTCTGCTTGCATCGACACCTAGCGGCTAGGTTCAGAGAAGAATGCATGTCAACTGCTCATGCTTTGGTAGAATTGCTTGGCGATATTACAGATTCGTTAGAACATAAAAATTCCACATTATATTTGTGGTGAACCGTTATCTTCCCGATAATCTTACGAAAATCCCCCACTCGCACCCCCACCCCCACCCCACCCCCACCCAACCCCAACCAAAACCAACTCCCTCTTCCCCACCCCCCACCAACTCAAACACCAACATCCCCACCCCACCCCACCCCCACCCAAACCACGCGACGACAGTCATAATTCTTTTTGTAGAGTGCATCAATATAAGTATTACCTCCAGAGATGGTGGGGTGCGCTTTGTCTGGGGGTGCACTTTGCCCCGCACTTTTTTAAGTAGCAGTACAACTATTATTGATTCTTCGCCAATGTACTCAACTATCAGTACAAGTACTCAAAACATTGCATTTAACTACACACGTACTCAAAAACAAAATAATGTGGCACAGCCCTGCCGTGTGAACGTGAGCGCGCGTGCGTGTGTGTGTTTGCGTGTGTGCGTGCGTGCTTGAGTGTGTGTATGCGTGAGAGTGTAACGGTTGGACGTATTCGCTGTTGTTTGCAGTTGTGACAACGGATGATAACATCGCATTGAATCGCCCCACAAAACAGTCGTCAGTGAACAAGCGTTGGGCAGCACCGGCAAACTACGCCAACGATGGCAATATCACCGGCCATTTCTTCAAGGGAACTTGCACAATAACATCATACTCCGAACACCCCTGGTGGGCCGTTGATTTGCAGTCAGTACGCCTCGTACGAGCAGTGCACATCTACAACCGGGTTGACTGTAAGTAGAGCCTGCGTGTTTGAATAACACTGTGATGTGCTGCATGTTTGCTTTAATATATCCAAACTATAGAGTATATAATTATTTCTACGTGTAATATTTAATGAATTATTTAAAGATTGTATATAGAACAGTAAAAAACATTTGAGGCTGAACGAAATCGGATATTTCTGTTATTAATTGTTCAGTCGAACCCGAAAATCTTCACGATTTGCGAGTGGGGCTGATGGACACTTGGCCGACGACTGTCGGGTCATCTAACGTCGCCATGGACGCGATCTGTGCTACACTCGATGGACCACACCCAGAAGCAAAGCTGATCATACAGTGCGAGAAGAATGCAGAAGGGCGGTATCTCGTCATAGAGATTGCAGCGACCAACAGCATACTAATACTGTGTGAAGTAGAAGTGTTTGCCGTCCAGAGTAAGTAATAACAACTACGATGGGATGTAGTGGGTGTTCCAACCCCAAATCTCCCACCTGAGTCACACAAATCCAGAGCATTGAGCACAGATGGCGCGAGTATCAGCTTCAGTCGTATATTTGTTTTCTGCTTTAAATCTACTATTTTCCTGCTTGTCTTCCTTGCTCACTGTCACCTTCCACTGCACGTCCGAAGCGGTTATCATGCCAGCTGGATGCCCTTTTCGGATTTCAGGTAGCGACATCCTGCTCGTCTTCGCCATTATCAAATATGGATATCGATCTGTTGGCTGTAGCGATCTTCTATGAGCTTTGTTTCAGATATCTGACGGTGACAGCAGACGGTGAAAGACACTTGGCACGTCGTCAGCCAAGTGTGAGCTATGTTTCAGATGCCTGCTGATGAGAGCAAACGAAAAGTTTATAGGGCCATGCCGATGATTATTTGAGGAGGGAGGGTAAGGGCATCCATGGTGAAATTCCAAGATGGCGACTGTCTCAGGTGTATCTATCTGAGTGTTTGTTTGTGTGTGTGTGTGTGTGTGAGTGTGTGTGTGTGTGTGTGTGTGTGTGTGTGTGTGTGTGTGTGTGTGTGTGTGTGTGTGTGTGTGTGTGTGTGTGTGTGTGTGTGTGTGTGTGTGTGTGTGTGTGTAGTCACGTGAATGAAGGTAGCACCTCCTGGTGGAATGTAATGGAGGTAGTGCCTCCTGCTTTAAGGAGTGGGACACGTGTATGACGGGTAATTAAGGGGATGTACTGGTAATTAAGGAGTATGAGGGGTAATTAAGGGTATGTAGTGGTAATTAAGGAGTAACTATGGGTATTCAAGGGGTAATTGACCTAGCGGATGTGTGCTGGACGTGTGTAAGACGAATTCTTATCTCCTATCGCTTATAAGAAATAAGGAAAGAAAAACCATATTTGAAAATTTACAAAGTTTTATTTATCAATCATCGGCGATTCCTCTTTCATCCGAATCGTTTCCACAATCTCACGAGGCCTCACGATCGCCGGTATCTATTGAGGGAGGGTCATCATGGTCGTACCATGGGGACGGAGGATCAACCAGTGGCACGATGGAGCGCAGTTCGCGCATAACCGTACAGAAGTTCATTTCGTTGTTCTCTGCGGAGTTCCGCATCTCTGAAACATAAATAAAAACTTAGAAAACGGTCTGTAGGAATTATATGTTAATTCATACACATACAAGGGGTATTGAAAAAACAGTCATTCTTGATATCCAGACGCGACACATTGTATCCATACACCTCGTTGCTAGGCAACGTGATAAGAGGTTATACCAGGGCAACATACGGTCACAGATAAGGAAGGACTATTGAACGAGTGAAGTAATCACTTGGCAAGTATCGAAAAGTGGAGAATTAGCACGTTTCTAAGTAGGACATGTTATGGAAGTATATAAGTAATAAATATATAATATGTGTAGCTTACGTGCAGTCGTAGACAGTGCTGTCACTAGTACTCACTACTCCAATCGTCGCTGCCACTACTGTAATCGTTGCTAAAAACAGATTAAAGAAAACTGAATAGGTAGCCAGCACATATACAAGTACATATGTGTAAGTAAACAAGTACCTTTTAAAAGCCCATGACATCAAGCTACGATATATATGAAAATGTGGCGGTCATATTGATATACGTATATACTGATGGAAGAAGACAGAGTGTTCAGCAAAAAACAGAAAACATGACAGGCGTGAAGGTGACAGGGGAGAAAGTGACCGTAGTGAAGGAGGTAGCCGGGGAAAAGGGACGGGAGAGGAGAGAAGAAAATGTGATGGGAGGAAAGAAGAAGGGACGAAAGGAAGTGAGAGTAAATGTGCTAGAAGAGAAGATGACAGGAGGAAAGGGGACAAGAGAAAACACGACAGGAAAGAAGGGAATGGAAGATAATGTGACAGGAGAGAAGACGACAAGAGGAAAAGACAACAACCAGACATATGCAAACCGTAGGAGCTACTCCGAGGCAGTGATTGATTGGGCAAAGAGAAAAGAGAGAGTGTTTATGGGCGATTCAATTCTGAGAAAAACAGACAAGACTATATGCGAGGGGAAGGACGTTGTTGTATGTCTACCTGGGGCTAGGATAGAGCATGTGACCGAAAGGGTAGAGAAGGTATTGGGGCATGGCAAGGGAGGGTCTATACTAGTACACGTTGGGACAAACAATGCAGACAAGGAGGGAACAACTGGTATAGTTCAGAAAGAAAGCTAAAGAAGACAAGAGTGGAACAGGTTATTCTCTCAGGAATTTTGCCAGTAATGGGAGGAAGGGGGGCAAGATACAGAAACTGTAAGAGGATGGCGATCAACGCACTAGTTGAGCAGATGTGTGAGGAAGAGGGCGTGGGATTCATAGATTTATGGGGGTACTTTGTTGGGAGAGAAGATATGTACATGAGAGATGGCCTCCATCTAAGTGGAAAGGGGGCAGCAGTATTCTCAGAGAATCTGCTGCGATCTGTTGACAGTGGGACAGGTTGCATCTATTTAAACTAAATTCGCAGGGGGGACTCGCAGAGAAGCCTGAAACTGGAGGCATAGATAAAGGCAGCAAAAATAATTCAGCAAAGAACAGTCTGGAAAACTGTTCTGAAGCTGGGTATAAATGTGTTTGTTTAAATGCAAGGAGTATAGTAAACAAAAGAAATGAACTAAACATTATGGTAGAAGATATTGACCCTCACATAATAGGTATAACCGAATCATGGGCAACCACCGATATATCAGATGCCGAATTGGGACTGACAGGATATGTAATGTTTAGAAAAGATAGAATAGGAAGAAAGGGAGGTGGAGTTATTTTATATATTAAAGAATCTATCCAGGCTTATGAAATAAAATTAGAAAGAGAAGCAGATTGCGAAGAAGCTGTTTGGTGTAACATAGTTACAGGAAACTCAACGTTAACAGTTGGGTTAGTTTATCGAAGTCCAAACATAAGCATAGAAGAGAATGAAAAAATACAAAACGCTATAAGGGAAGTGAGCAAACGGGACTGTGTTATTATGGGGGATTTTAACCATGGGCATATACAATGGAAATCTCTACAGAGTATGGGTAGTGAGGACCACAAGTTTTTAGTTTTAGTACAAGATAGTTTCCTTTCTCAACATGTGCTAGAACCAACCAGGGGAGAGAATGTGTTAGACATAGTTTTGTCCTCACAGAATGAATTAGTTGACAATGTCAAGATATGTGAGCCACTGGGGAGTAGTGATCACAACCAGATGCATTTTACCATCAAAGTAAAATCAGAAAGGAATAGTAAAAAGCAGTATAGGAGAAATTTCCACAAAGGAAGGTATAAGGACATGAGGAAATATTTAGCAAAGATAGACTGGAATAACACACTGAAAAATAAGACAGCAACAGAATGCTGGAATATCTTAAAAAGAATGAAATAGGAAGTGCATCGTAGATAGAATTTGTTCCTTCAAAAAAACAAGGAAACGGACCAGAAAAGAAATACTTATCGAGAAGTATTAGAAAAATTAAGAAAGTATATAAATGATGTGGAAGTCATATAGACGTACTGGCAATGACGAACTACAACATTTATAAAGAAGAAGCACTAAACCAAGCTACAGCTGAAATTATAAATTCAAAGAGAAGCTATGAACATAAATTAGCTTGTAATATAAAACATGACAGCAAGAGTTTTTATGCGTATGTTAGAAGCAAACAGAAAGTTCAGGATAAGGTCGGTCCTCTAGAAGATAGTGCTGGAAATATAATATCAGAAGGATTCTTAATGGCAGAAGACCTAAATGAGTATTTTAGTTCAGTGTTTACCAGAGAAGACACTAGTTCACTGCCAATACCAGAGGCTAAGTTCAAGGGGGCAGAATCAGACTATTTAAGACAGTTAATTGTAACCCCAGAAATGGTAGCTAAGAAAATTAGGGCTATGAAGGAAATAAATCACCTGGAGTGGATGGTATTCCACCCAAA
>JAHLWY010000449.1:0-81585 GCA_020002185.1 Paraescarpia echinospica
AATACATTGCAGTAATTTTGGCAAATGTTCTCGTCATGGCGCTTACCCGGCATGCATGGTAGAATTAAAACAAAAAATAGGTGAGAACTTACTTTTTTGGGGAATAAACGTAGAGTGAACTTTCTCAAATCATCATCATAGTCACTGGTCACTGGGGTGCTTTTGCAGTCATGTATATATGAGTTAGGCCATATTCACTCATATGAGGCAGGCAGGCAGGCAGGCAGGCAGGCAGGCAGGCAGGCAGGCAGGCAGGCAGGCAGGCAGGCAGGCAGGCAGGCAGGGAGGCAGGCAGGCAGGCAGGGAGGCAGGCAGGCAGGCAGGCAGGCAGGCAGGCAGGCAGGCAGGCAGGCAGGCAGGCAGGCAGGCAGGCAGGCAGGCAATTTGTGTCCTGTCATGTGTGTTGGATTGGATGGTGTAGGTCTTCTCTCATTGTGCTCGCACAGACAGTCAGTTTTGCAGTTCAAGTAAACGCTGCAGAAATTAAGAATGTCATATTGTTAGAATGCTGTCTGTGCACTGCCCCCCCCCTCCCCTGTCTTAGTTTCCTATACTTTACTCTCACAGCAATAATTTGGGACTGTCTTGTGGTGATCTTAATTGTGAGGTGGCTGCATTAGTGAGGTAACCATAAAGCAAAGTTTGACTATATAATAAGACGAGAGGAGTGTAGATCTCAACTATCTCCACCGAGAATGACAGCAGATTTGAGTGAACCCTTCCAAGCTGCAAATGAAAACTCATTGCACTCTTACAGTGGCTAGATAATACACCCCACAGCTGTGAAACAAAACTCATTGCACTCTTACAGTGGCTAGATAATACATCCCACAGCTGTGAATCAAAACTCATTGCACTCTTACAGTGGCTAGATAATACACCCCACAGCTGTGAATCAAAACTCATTGCACTCTTACAGTGGCTAGGTAATACACCCCACAGCTGTGATTCAAAACTCATTGCACTCTTATAGTGGCTAGATAATACACCCCACAGCTGTGAATCAAAACTCATTGCACTCTTACAGTGGCTAGGTAATACACCCCACAGCTGTGAATCAAAACTCATTGCACTCTTACAGTGGCTAGATAATACACCCCACAGCTGTGAATCAAAACTCACTGCACTCTTACAGTGGCTAGATAATACACCCCACAGCTGTGAATCAAAACTCACTGCAGTCTTACAGTGGCTAGATAATACACCCCACAGCTGTGAATCAAAACTCACTGCAGTCTTACAGTGGCTAGATAATACCCCCCACAGCTGTGAATCAAAATTCATTGCACTCTTACAGTGGCTAGATAATACACCGCACAGCTGTGAATCATACAACTGGTAATGTATTCTATAGAATCAGACATCAACCTACTAAGCTGTATTATTTAACAAGATTGCCACCCAGAGAAATAACTCTAGGTGGGAGGTGGACAAGGAAGCCCTTTGGCTTATCGAGAGCCCAACCCTTTTATCTATGTGTAACCAGCACTCCTGAGGTATGTGTCGATTTTGTTTTTAAACATATTCACGCTACTAGCACCCACACTATCAGCAGATAATCTGTTCCATTAATTTACAGTCCTTTGTAAAAATGAGAACTTTCTTATATCTAATCTATACTGCTCCTTTGCTAATGTAACTTGATGGCCTCTAGTCCTTCTATCTTCCTTAACTGAGAAAAAATATTTCTATCAATATTCTCATAACCATTAAGTATGTTAAACACTTCTATCTGATCTCCTTTCAATATTCTGGTCTCTAGTGTTGTTAAACGACATTCTTTTAGGCGAATTTCATAACTAAGATCCCTCAGTTTTTGTATAATTTTAGTCACTTTCCTCTGCACTCTTTCTAGTATATCTATGTCCTTCTTGTGATATGGCCTCCATGCTTGTATACAATATTCTAAATGAGGCCTCACTATTGTTTTGTACAGCGGTATTATTAGTTCTTTTTCCTTATTTGCTATATTTCGCCTAATTAATCCAAGGATTTGATTTCCCTTTGAAGCTGCAATTCCACACTGCTCTGAAACCTTCATATCAGCACTAATGGTTAACCCTAAGTCCTTTTCTTTTACAGCAGTACTTAGTACAGTACCCCGCATTGCATATTCTACCTCTTCGTTCCCATGTCCTGTGTGGAGGCATTTACACTTCCCAAAATTGAACAGCATCTGCCACTTTTCAGACCATTTGATCAACTTGTCAAGATCATCTTGTAAATGTTGTCTATCTCCAACACTTTTAATCCTTCTAAACACTTTTGTATCATCTGCAAATTTCAACACCTTGCTTGTTATTTCATCATCCAAACCCGCCATTGTATATTCTAGTACACGTTGTCTTCTGTCAATCAGCCATTTTTCTACCCATTTGATTATACCTGTCATATGCCATGGGCCTTTAGTTTAAGCAGTAATCTTTGATGTGGTAATTTGTCAACAGTTTTTTTTAAATCTAAGTAGATGATATCTACTGGTGGTCCCTTATCTACCCACTCAGTGATGTCTTCCAAAATACAACATATTTGTTAAGCATGACCTTGCTTTTAAAAACCATGTTGAGATGGGTTCATCCAGTTATGTTTAACAAGAAAATCCACCATATGATCTTTAATTAGTCTTTCTAAAAGTTTGCAAATCACTGATGTTAAACTCACTGGTCTATAGTTCTCCGACTTGTTTCTCAAACCTTTTTTAAATAACGGTATGATGTTTGCCTCTTTCCATTCTAAAGGAACCACTCCCTCTTCTAATGACAAATTGAAAACTACAGCAAGCAGTACACTAATTTGTTCTACAATTTCCAATAGTAGTTTGGGCGGAATCCCATCCACTCCAGGTGATTTATTATCTTTCATAGCCCTTATTTTCTTAGCTACCATTTCCAGGATTACAATTAACTGTAATAAATAGTCTGAATCTGCTCCCCTGAACTTAGCCTCTGGCACTGGCAGTGAACTAATATCTTCCCTGGTAAACACTGAAGTAAAATACTCATTCAGGTCTTCTGCCATTAAGAATACCTCTGATATTATATTTCTTACAATATCATCTAGAGGACCGACCTTATCCTGAACTTTCTGTTTGCTTGGAACATACGCATAAAAACTGTTGCTGTCATGTTTTATATTAGAAGCTAATTTATGTTCATAGCTTCTCTTTGAATTTATAATGTCTGCTGTAGCTTGGTTAAGTGCTTATTTATAAATGTTGTAGTCTTTATCATTTCCAGTACATCTATACGACTTCCATATAATTTGTTTATACATAATTTTTCTAATGGCTTCCTTTGATGTGTTTCTTTTTGGACCGTTTCCCTTGTTTTTTGAACGGTACAAATTTATCGACTATGCACTTAATTTCACTCTTTAAGATATTCCAGCATTCTGTTGCTGTCTTATTTTTAAGTGTGTTATTCCAGTCTATCTTTGCTAAATATTTCTTCATGTCCTTATACCTTCATTTGTGGATATTTCTCCTGTACTGCTTTTTACTATTCCTTTCTCATTTTACTTTGATACTAAAATGTATCTGTTTGTGATCACTACTCCACAGTGGCTCACATATATTGACATTGTCAACTAATTCATTCCGTGAGGACAAAACTATGTCTAGCTCTGGTTGGTTATAGCACATGTTGAGAAAGGAAAGTATCTTGTACTAAAACTAAAAACTTGTGGTCCTCACTCCCCATACTCTGTACTGATTTCCATTGTATATGCCCGTGGTTAAAATCCCCACAGTAATACAGTCCCGTTTGCTTACTTCCCTTACAGCGTTTTTTATTTTCTTCTGTGCTTATGTTTGGACTTTGATAAACTAACCCAACTGTTAACGTTGAGTTTCCTGTAACTATGTTACACCATACAGCTTCTTCGCAATCTGCTCCTCTTTCTAATTTTATTTCATAAGCCTGGATAGATTCTTTAATATATAAAACAACTCCACCTCCCTTTCTTCCTAATCTATCTTTCCTAAACATTACATATCCTGTCAGTCCCAATTCGGTATCTGATATATCTGTGGTGGTCCATGATTCCTATTATGTATCTTCTACTATAATGTTTAGTTCATTTCTTTTGTTTACTATACTCCTTGCATTTAAACAAACACATTTATATCCAGCTTCAGAAGAGTTTTCCAGACTGTTCTTTGCTGATTTATTTGTGCTGTCTTTATCTATGCCTCCTGTATCAGGCTTCTCTGTGAGTTCCCCCTGCAAATCTAATTTAAATAGATGCAGCCTGTCCCACTGTCAACAGATCGCAGCAGGTTCTCTGAGAAAACTGCTGCCCCCTTTTCCATTAAGATGGAAGCATGAAAACAGGACTGTAAAAATAATTGACACATTACTGTTTTATTGTAGTTAGACATAGGTATCATATCTTCACAGATGTACAGTGACTGTAATGAAGCAATGATTTTACTTTTTCCGTTCGTCTTCACAGTGCAATAGTAGACACATTGTTAAGACAGTCTGGTGTGCTGCGATGCCACCACACATGAAGCGGTGAATGTGTGAAATTGTCTTCTTTAATGCATGACAGTAGTCGGTCATTTAGATGCATGGGTTCACAATACTGCCTACGGGTTGAAGCTGGTACAAATCATGTGCTGATTGATCTATCACTTCACACAGCATGATGACCTACCTCCTTCGTGAACTTGAGTGTCTGCAGGGCTAGTTCTTGCATTGGTGACATAATCAATGAATGCACACCAGAGGGCACATGTGTACGCAGTCGCTCAAACATCGGGATGGGGAACACTGCCATCTTGCCGTTTCCAGTCCTCGCCATAGCAAGCACATCCTTACCATCCATTATGAGAGGAATTGTCTGAAACATTGTAACACATAACAATGTGTAAATTCAAATGTAATATATACATTTCCTAAAATCTACAATTCTATTGCTGATCCAAACATTTTCAACAGTACATAAAGTATGAAACTTCAAACAAAATATTTACATTTTCAAAAACGATGATGTCCTATTTTAATAATAAATATAGTACAAGTTCCAAATTATTGTTCTGGGACATCTTGCATTGTTGCATAAAATCTAAAAATAATATAAGCTATAAAAAATTATTGTTTGACAAACATAAATACTTCAAATTGATCAATGCAGAGATCAATAGATCAAAATAATTAAACATGTAATGTGATAACAGATTTATAGATGTTTAAATAAAAAAAATTACATAAAAATAAATCATGCCATGGTTGCTATGATCTAAAAGAAATATTTTCTGCCAGTTTTATTCTGCCAGAGTAAGGCTAGAAGTTTTTCTACAACCACGGTACCAACCTTCTTCTGAATGGGGGTTGGTATCTTGTATCCTTTTCGGATGACTGCATTGAAAACTCCAGGCGAAAGGCCTGAAAATTAAACAAAATATTTAATTGTACACATAAAAAAGACAAGAGTACTAATGTTTTCTACATTTCAAAAGTATATCAAAGTATTTTATTTCTCCTTTCTATTAGGTGCAGGTAAAAAGGCATAAAGGTGTATAAAATATTACATGTAGAAGTGTGTGACTGCAACATCTACCTAATAGATTGCTAAAAATTCACTAAATTCCAACAGAAAAAGAACTGAGTATTAAAGTTTCTCATTTTGAAAAAACTTTCTCAATTTTTTTTTATATAATCCAACAAAACACCAGCTAAATTCATAAAGTTAGTTTTTAACAACTTATTTGAAAGTAAAATGTGATTCACATTTGCAACCTGTGCTTTATATTAGTGTTTCTCAACCGGTGTGACCCCTCAACCTCCCAAGTGTGTCGTGACATCTCTGGTGACGGTGTGCTCCCTCAACCTCCCAAGTTTGTCGTGACATCTCTGGTGACAGTGTGCCCCCTGAACCTCCCAAGTGTGTCACTGCACACTGATGACGGTGTGCCCCCTGAATCTCCCAAGTGTGTCGTGACATCTCTGGTGACGGTGTGCCCCCTCAACCTCCCAAGTGTGTCGTGACATCTCTGGTGACGGTGTGCTCCCTCAACCTCCCAAGTGTGTCGTGACATCTCTGGTGACAGTGTGCCCCCTCAACCTCCCAAGTGTGTCGCTGCACACTGATGACGGTGTGCCCCCTGAATCTCCCAAGTGTGTCGTGACATCTCTGGTGACGGTGTGCCCCCTCAACCTCCCAAGTGTGTCGTGACATCTCTGGTGACGGTGTGCCCCCTCAACCTCCCAAGTGTGTCGTGACATCTCTGGTGACAGTGTGCCCCCTCAACCTCCCAAGTGTGTCGCTGCACACTGATGACGGTGTGCCCCCTGAATCTCCCAAGTGTGTCGTGACATCTCTGGTGACGGTGTGCCCCCTCAACCTCCCAAGTGTGTCGCTGCACACTGGTGATGGTGTGCCCCTCAACCTATCAAGTGTGTCGCGACATCTCTGGTAATTACAATAAAAAGTAAAAATGTTCTCGTCTTAATATTAAGCTACATTCATAGACACTGTTCTAAATTTCACCGTTTTATAAGCATGATGTCAGCGTTCAATTATGTGTATCTTGAGAGGAAAAGAAGACGGACAGAGATGTGTGTGTTTTCATTAGTTCACCTGCATCCATCGTTAGTCCAACATATGATTTAATTTCTTATTGGTGTACTAAGCACTAGGACATTGCTCACTGGAGATGTTTAAAGAGATGAATAACACACGTCCTGAACAAAAACTACTGAATAATCATAGCAGAACATATAGTTATGCTTTGCAAAACAATTCAGCATTATTTCCAGTAGACTGGCACTGAACAGTATGACTGGGTTTGTGATCCTTTCGCATCATCTGAAGAGGTTTCCGCTGGGGAGCTTCCTCTAAACGTTTGAGAGGAACTGATAGACTTCAGGAGCGATCGCACCCTCATACTTCATATTTTGGGTCCGTGTGAAAAATTAGTATCAAACCGTTGCTGATCGTACCATTTATGTGTTGCTGTGATTTATGACAACATACCTGTGTGAGGTCAACTTCTCGACATTAATACTTATCAAGACCAAAAAGGATCAGGAACTTTATGTAAATCTTTCCAGCACAGAGCCGAACATTAAACGTCTCTGTTCCAGAAGATAGGCGCAAGTTTCTCACTAATGCCATGCAAATAGATGGTCCGGCCTATACATTAATTGTTTAACATGTGATCTGTAATGATTTGAGAGACGTGTTTGGAAACAGAATATATATTTGCTTGAAAAATTGAATGTTAATCGAGATTTATTTTTTAAATAAAACTACAATACATATTAATATATATTTCGTATGACACTTGAAATTAAATGATTTCTATTAAAAACAATTCATTTTTTCTAATACCCATATGAATACTCTTTCAGGAACAACATTCAGTATGTCAATATCTTGTTTGATGTTGATTTTATAGGCTTTTTTCTATTCAAAACTGGAGAAAATTTATGTGAGTTTTGGTGTCGTATGGACATGGCTAATAAATCTACAAACAAATTATGCTGAGATCGTTGATATTATAATTGCCCCAAATTATGACAAAAACTGTTGGAAAATAATTTCCAGTCTGAATTGGCCAATCATACCCCCTCTTTCTTTGAGATAATTAACATAATTTATGTGAGTCGCATATAAATTATAATTTTTTAAGTTTTCTGAAAATACAGATACAAATTTTTGGTACAGAAAAACACATTAAGCTGTCAATTTTTATGGTAAAGTTTGTTCACAGTGAAAAAAAATTGAATTGACTCCTTCGCAACGGAATATCACAAGACAAAAAAGTTTCCATCCAACATGAAAACCCTGTCCATCCGACACTAAAACTTTCCATCCAATACAAAAACCAACAGAGATCAGATGAGCATGGAGAAGCATTGAGAAACTTCATTGTTAAGCATTATATCCATAGTTTTTGAGCAAAGCTAAACCGGAGTTTGTTGAAGATAGACTACATGCACATGTAGGCCTATGTACCCTGATACAGCCTTTGCATGACATTTAGATGACATTTCAATGTTCAATGATTTCACATGTTCCAGAGTCACATTCAGAACAGTTATTATGATATAAAAATCAAATACTGATGCGCTACTGGGTATCTATGACTTCTTTGGCTAACATGGGTTTCTTTGTCGGATGGACATTTCATCAAATGATGGATGTAACAGTTTATCATTCCAAAAAGGAAAGATAAACACCAAAGGAAGCTTTTCTACAACATTTTTCTAGGAAACATGGATTATGGGGGTGAAAATGCTGTTTTATATTTCAATATCTGATGATTCCATGCGACACCAAAACCATTTCCATCTGAAATCAAAACAAATCACACCCCAGAGGAAAAGGGGTTAATCTGAAAAATATTAATTGATATATAGCATAGCCCACCCCTACCACCTCGCCCATCATCTTACCCAGGGAGAACACTGGTATAGTGCATTAACGCGAAAAACTGTTTCAAATTTATGTCACAACAAACATCATTTATACATGTATACTCTCGGAAACTGTCTTCTGTGTGTGAGTGTGTGTGTGTGTATAATCCGTCATACCCATTGACTGGAAGCTGCCAGACTTCTTCTTGCGGTTGTGTTCCATAATAAGAGTCCAAGCTAACTTCTCTGATACTTTTCATCTTCATCAAATCCCTCAACATCACCAGTCGGACACATCTGTCATGTAACAAAGTAGCACATACATTACATTGGCATAGGAACTTGGCATTGGCATGCCGCTGTCGGTTCGGTCAGACATGACAACGGGGTGCATTTTTTGCTGTGACATAAATTTTGGCTTTGACTCTCACTCAATCACTCAACATTATCAGACATGACATTCGAAGGTGGGAGGCAGGAGGTTGTTGTTACAATATGTTCACAATAACATATCATTTTTGCCTACCATCTCGTGAACTTTTCCGTTATATCAGACATAACAATGGAAGATGGGGAGAAGAGGGGTATTCTTGTTGACAATTGTAATGGATTACGTTCTAAATTTTGCTACATTTTATTACAAAACCACTCAATACCCAGGTATTTGGGGAAGTCAGACCCCCTTTCTCAACCCTTATCCCCCAACTACCCCGGTTCCAATGCTGATGCATTAGATACATGTCTACTACACAATATTGGTGAAAGACGAGCTCATGCTTCGTCTCCATCCAAAAATGCATGCTACATAATGGGCTTATGGCAATTCGGACTACTAAAACTGCCCGTATAGCTTATCACATATGTCATGCATCTAGAGACACATCTACATTAACAGGTGTTCAACAACTATTAATTGGCAGGGTCCATTTTCGGACATTAATGCCAAGAGATGGGACTTTTAGAGAATGAGATGCTAGATCTCGGGACATCCAGCCTCGTAACCCAGCAACGGCCCTTGGTGGGCTATACACAACAATTGTAAGAAGGCATGTCAGCATCTATAGTATATTGCATTCAAACGAGGGAAACAGTTCACTATTTTTTTCAGCTACACATCTTTGGCCGATCACCTAAAGAACTTGTATGTTACTGTCATGGCTTAGACTTGGCATTATGCATCATAATACCACTGCAATCGTTTTGGTCCCATTCGCCCATTGTAGACAATACAAAACATTTGGTTGTGAATAGCCAAGATGGGCGATAACCTTGACTACCGCATATCAAATATTAAGGGCAATGACATACGACTAACAGTCCTAATGATAGGTGTTTCCAACGTTCCGTTTCCCTGCGGGTGATTTTTTACTTCCCCTGGCACAAACACCAGATAGAAGAACCAACGGCTTATACTTCTACGTGGTTGATCGGCATATTTGTGCGTGTCAACAACTGTACTGTGCCAGATGTGAAAAAAGTATAAAGTGCGAGTAAACTTAAAGTATGAACGATGTGTAAATAAAAGCACAGTGCCACAGACCATGGCTTAGAACCATGAAACAAACCATTCACCTGAAGGCCTGGATGGTTGTGGCTACCAACACATTCCCGGGGAGGGCATTCCACCAGAACTTATGGCAGAAGACAGACTTTAATATGCCTGGGATGATGTTGAATGATGGAATTTACGCTCAACCTCCGAAGTATCAAAGTTAGGCAAAACTCCACTGATAACGGCGAAATCGAGGTGGATCCGGATTCTATACAAGTGCTCATATAGCCCAATAGTCATTACAGGTTCATACACATAATTCAAGATACTGAATCCTAGATGTAATGCCTCTTCGTTGTCGCTATGCGCGCCATCTTCCGGGACCCCACAGACCCTCCATTCCGCTGTCACGACACGATCATCTTCTGACGTGGGTTCTGTCGAACTTCGAAGTCGTCGTTTTCTTCTTTACATTCCGTTTTGATTGCGCCTTACCGCGTTTTTTGGGGAAACTTCTTTGTCATTTTCAACTTCAAATAAATACGTATGCTGGGTGTAAATAATGATTTAACTAGTCTTGGTGAACTTCGCTAGTCCCACAAGTGTTCACTAGTACTAGTAGTAGGGGTGATCGAGATCACTGTTAGATTTCCCATTGGCATTGCCTTGGCGACCATGTTAACGTTTTGTCAGATTATAATAAAACTGTACCTGACAAAAATATCAAATTCATTCACAGCCACTGATATCATATCATTGATATACTGATGAAATTTCGTCAAAATCAAATACCTCCGGCTCTTTTAAAACGCATTCATACACGGTGCGATATTGACCAAAAATAGCCACATTTTTCTGCACCCACGTGTGAAATGTAGAAAAAATGGCAAAATATCACTCCGCCAACTACACTCTCCCAGATATGCGTCATTTCACTTCCAATACATTCTACGACAGAACCTTTTGATATGCCTGGTTTAGTGCACTCAGTTCACACACACACACACACACACACACACACACACACACACACACACACACACACACACACACACACACACACACACACACACACACACACACACACACACACACACACACACACACACACACACACACACACACGCACACACGCACACACGCACACACGCACACACGCACACACACACGCACGCACGCACGCACACAATATATATATAATATATACACATACCTATATATATATGTTCGCGTTTCAAACTACGGAGGTATGTAGGATTCGCTTATGCCTTTTCAACTATCTGCCCCGTCAGTCATCGCCATTCGACACGGCTGAGGGCACGACGAATCTCGACATCCACAGCGATTACAGTGTAACTAAAATAATCCTAAACATAACTGATTTCAACCACAAATGCTTATAATAATAATCCTAATCTTCAGAAAAATAGTCTCAAAATATACTCGCCATTTCAGCTTCTGACGTGTGGGTAGGGAGTACAGTTCTCACTTTGCGATGCAGTAGACAGTTTACAATTCGTAACAGTCGTTGCTGGTCCTTGCCTGTGTCACATAATATGCAGGAATAGTTGGCAGATTTTGTTTGGGTAAGTAGTGTATTCACTCTCTTTCAGTGATCAGCGTACAACTGTCAATGCACCTTTAGTTTGGATCTTTCTCTGCCGTTTCTCTCGTTTCGCAGTCTGTAAGTCGCCGGTATACCACGCTGCATCTTGCCGTAATCGGACATGCTTTTCTTGCTTAGGCGCGAGCGAATCAACTAAGCTGACCAGCATATGATCGTATTGATCAACCAGTTCTTCTACGTTCAGCAAGTCAAGACCATACGATCGGAACAGTGGAATGTCTTGTCGAAAAGATACTGCATCAATGGTGCGTAACTTGCTATATTTGATTTTCATCAAACCAATGCGATGTTGAACAATGTCTATGTTGAAACTCACCGCAAAGTGGTCAGAAAGGCCCATGTCCGTAATGGTAACATTTCGAACAAGGTGTTCGTCCGTGCTGAGGGTCATGAGTACATCCAACGTGTGTCCTTTCTTATGGGTTGGCCCGCGAACATGCAACACCATTCCTGGGACATTCAAAAAATTGATCAGTCGCCGTGCATCAATATTTGCAGCGTTTTTAATATGAAAGTTCAAATCACTCATGATCATCAGAGGTTCAGGTTTTATGGCATGCTGATCGATGAAACGGTCTCATTGTTTAAACAAAACCAGTTGTTGACAAGCCATTTTTCACTGATGGCGGCGAGCAGTAAATGACAAAGATTCTCATGGATGACGTAGGTGTTATGAATAATTATTTATTCCCCTCGTCTGATTATCACACTAACTATATAATATATTCCCGTCATCTGATTGGGTCCAACGCATACGCTATGACTAACATCAACCATAACTAACTCAGATATAGTATATATATAATTTATAGCCATAATGTTTATTTTAATTACGCTATTTTAAAACAAGTATCAGTCTAAATTTATGTTTACACCACTAAGTCTTTGTATGTACATTGTTTTATTTTAGCGACTCTGTACACACTACTGAACAGAGTCGTACTCTGGAGACTAGTGTATAAATAAAGTTTATTATTATTAAGATGCGAGTGATATGTTTACAAAAAGTCTCATCATTCGAATGTTCAACTCTTCAGTGACGGTTGGAAGTATCTCCATCAGCTTGTCTCGTCTGAAGTATCAAATGCTCGGCTCATGTCTGTGCGAAGAATCTCGACTGCGAAGCGATATTTCTGTGCCTTGGCACACAACCACCGATACATGAGCACTACGTCAACCGTACTTCGACTATGGAATCCACAATGCTCGTTCTGCTGGAAAGAGTCAACATTGTAGAGATTGGAACATTACAAATAAATGTGTATAACAACAGACTGTGTCCCCTCCCCCGCCAATAGAAGGGTTTTGTTTACAGACACTAGCGACAGACGAGCTATTCACGAAGAATCGAAAACACACCTGTCCAAACGATTCACGTGTCGTGCGCACATGTAACGCCATTTCGTATCGAAGAGAACCAACCTCGTCGTTCTTCCCGGTTTTAGTTAGTGGATTATACGTGGATTTCCCGCCGTCGAGCACTACTTAATGGTACATAACACGTTTCATACAGTTAAATATTTGAAAAAATGCAGGGCTGCTACGCAACTGTTCCGCAGTCAAAAAGAAAATCGTACAGAAAGCATATCCTAAGGATACGGACGGTTGTCAACGAATGTTACAAACGTATTCTTCTTCTTCTTCTTCCAATACACGCCTAGCCTCAACATGCTGAGGATACAGGCGGTGCCGTGGTTTGGGTAAGTCACTGTTGCGAATTACTTTATGTTGTATATCCGAGGTCATGACATGAAGTCAATATTTGTGTGTGTGCGCGCGCGCATGCGTGTTTGTGTGCACGAGTCTGCGCGTGTCTGCTCATATCGGTGAGCGTCTTTGCATATCTGTATGTGTCTGTGCGTGCATGCGTGGGCCTACGCGTACCTGTGCGTGCATGCGCTTGCTTGTGTGTGCCTGTGCGTGCCTGTGCATGCCTGTGCGTGCCTGTCCGTGGCTGTGCGTCCCTGTGCGTGCTTGTTCGTGCCAGCGCGCACCAGCACGTGCAAGCACGTGCTTGCGGGTGCTGGCGCGTACCTGCGCGTGCCTGTGCGTGTCTGTGCGTGCCTGTGACCAACTTGCAGCAAACCAAAATCGTACCGAACACATCGATCGGAAAACAAATTTCATTTTAACTCCCGATGATATTAGTACCCCTGGTGGATGGTGAACAATACTATTGCCACAAAATGTGTTTGAGTTGACACAAACCCTTTGACATTTACTGTTGACAATGCTAATAGAATGTGTTACAGATTGGTGTGTACATTTGGTTGTTTTTAAATTTTTTCTATTAAAGGGAATAAAAACTTCTACTGCTTGAATTCATGTTATATTACATCCTGCTATCTATTTCCACGTCCACCAAGCCAAAAAAATTCAATGAATTATAAATTCCACATTTTATGCTGTGCATCCGGACATTTTCGAATATGCATATTTTTGGCGCGCTTTTCGGGATGCCGAGATGTGACGTCACTTATGACTCAAACTCGCATCAGGCCGACCCTTTCCATGCATTCAGAGCATGTTTACAAGTATAGGTTTTGGGTCGAAACGAGCGTCAGAATTAGTTATTGTGCAATATTCCGACGTAATACAAACACTAGTCATCATAGAGGAACAAGCAGTTATCTTACGGTTCCACATGAATCGAATTTTATTCAAAACAACGAATGCGAATGGGCCTACAAGTCGACTAGGTTTCGACTAGCTTGGGCTCATTTTCAGAATAATTGACGTATTTTGTTACCAATAAAAATGTAGGTTTTGAGAACGATATGAATAATTAGTTTAAAAAAAAATCCATTATCGGACACATCCGATAGTTTGTTCATTTGACAATTGAAAGGAAATTTTCATTACATGGAAATCTGTATCATTGTTTCACATATCTCACTTCATGACCAACGGTTCTGGCAGTAGGTCATGAAACGCCCATGTTATAAAATATACCATATGTGTCGTCTCTTACGAAACAAAAAGGAAAAGTAGGGTGAACGAGATTGTCCAATTTTAGAAACCGAAATAGGTTTAGAAGGACTCGACCTCCGTTCGACAGTCCGGCACGACCACTCGCGCATCTGTCTCCTGTACCCCTACCACTATCAGAAATCACACCTATTAATAGTAGGCTTAAACTTGAACAATTGATGTATTATTGTTTATTGTTAGTTATACATGTACTTTATTGTAGTAATTTATAATTTGATATTTTACTTTATTCTTAATTCTAGTTCTTATGTACCATGATAGATAGCCATAGGGTCTTTTTCAAAAATAATGTTCTTTTAGGGGGTAAGCAGGTCAGTGTTATGAAGCATTACAAACGGGTGGGGGTCTCAGAATTTTAATTTAGCGTAACATATTATAAGGATGGAGCCAACCAATATTACACGCACGGACGTAGACATGTCACATGGGATTATATTTTATCGTAACTAAAACATATGGCTTTTCCGCGATTGAAATTGTCAAGCGCCAAAAAATCTCGTATAACTCTACGCCAACGAGCGCTCAGTTTTGATGCGTTGTTTCAATTACCGCTTAACATTCTAAGCATAGCGTAAATGCGTCCTACAATCCTGATATGGTCGCTTGCCAACACGGAGTTATCCAATTTAGCTTCTATTACGCAACAAACCCTGCCGAGCGGGCGCTTCTGTCAATGCACCTGGAAATTTGTAAACGCGTGACAGTTGTATGTTGACCGACCAGTGTTAAATAACCGCCTGTCCTAATGTGGAAGGAGCGCAGTTGCCACGTTTGTGCAAAGCAAAATCGTTCTTCAGGTGAAGCAGTGCTTCCAGGGTAGTGTTGTAAGAAGCTCCCGAAGCGAGATCCCGAGCCGATCATTGGTACAGTTAGCTCTGTATCATAGGCAGTACGACTCCAGTGTCTTCCACTTCCTGATTCTCTCTTTTGTATTGCAAACATAAAATTAAATGTTTCTGGTTAATTCAAGACCTGAAACGTAACTGAATAACATGGAATTAATGTACCACATAGTGTTTCTCTACGTTTTCGATTCACCTTTCAGTGCGTGGGGTGTTGGAAGGTGAAATGTCTGGAGAAAGAGGTAGCTAGGTTGGTAGATATTGTGAAGGGGATGGAGATGAGAATCAGCAAGGAGACAGATGGAATGGAGAGAGACGACAGGGATAAAGTTGGGAATACTGTGAAACTGAAGGAGCAGAGTAGTGGCAACAAGACCGAGGAAAGGAGACTGAGAGGAGGGAAGGTGATCGGAGGGGAAGAAAGTGGAGGATCGACGGCAGGAAATGTGACAGGTGTGAAGGTGGCAGGAGAGAAAGTGACCGTAGAGAAAGAGGTAGGAGGGAAAAAGAGACGGGAGAGGAGAGAAGGAAATGCAATGGGAGGAAAGATGACGGGAAGAAAGGAAGTGAGAGTACATGTGACAGAAGAGAAGTCGGGAGGGACGATGACAGGAAGAAAGGTGACAAGAGAAACAGCGTCAGGAAAGAATGGAACGGACGAGATTGTGACGGGAGAGCAGAAGACAGGGGAACAAGATTACAACCAGACAGATGCAAACCGTAGAAAGAGCTACACTGAGGCAGTGATTGAGGGGGCAATGAGGAAAGAGAGGGTGTTTATGGGCGATTCGATTATGAGAAAGACAGATAAGACTCCAAGCGAGGGGGAGGACGTCGTTGTTTGTCTACCGGGGGCTAGGATAGAACATGTAACTGAAAGGGTAGAGAAGGTACTGGGGCATGGCAAGGGAGGGTCTATACTAGTACATGTAGGGACAAATAACGCAGAGAGGGAGGGAACAACTTGGATAGTTCAGAAGTACAGACAGTTAGTGAAGAAGTTAAAGAAGACAAGAGTAGAACAGATTATCCTCTCAGGAATTTTGCCAGTAATGGGAGGAAGGGGGCCGACATATAGAAACTGCAAGAGGATGGCGATCAACGCACTAGTTGAGCAGATGTGTAAAGAAGAGGGGGTGGGATTCGTAGATTTATGGGGATACTTTGTTGGGAGGAAGATATGTACATGAGAGATGGCCTACATCTAAGTGGAAAGGGGGCAGCAGTTTTCTCAGAGAACTTGCTGCAATCTGTTGACAGTGGGACAGGCTGCATCTATTTAAACCAGATTCGCAGGGGGGATTCACAGAGAAGCCTGAAACTGGAGGCATAGATAAAGACAGCAGAAATAAATCGGCAAAGAACAGCCTGGAAAACTGTTCTGAATCAGGATATAAATGCATTTGTTTAAATGCAAGGAGCATAGTAAACAAAAGAAGTGAACTAAACATTATGGTAGAAGATATTGACCCTCACATAATAGGTGTAACCGAATCGTGGGCCACCACTGATATATCAGATGCCGAATTGGGACTAACAGGATGTAATGTTTAGGAAAGATAGAATAGGAAGAAAGGGAGGTGGAGTTATTTTATATATTAAAGAATCTATCCAGGCTTATGAAATAAAATTAGAAAGAGAAGCAGATTGCGAAGAAGCTGTTTGGTGTAACATAGTTACAGGAAACTCAACGTTAACAGTTGGGTTAGTTTATCGAAGTCCAAACATAAGCATAGAAGAGAATGAAAAAATACAAAACGCTATAAGGGAAGTAAGCAAACGGAACTGTATTATTATGGGGACTTTAACCATGGGCATATACAATGAAAATCTCTACAGAGTATGGGGAGTGAGGACCACAAGTTTTTAGTTTTAGTACAAGATAGTTTCCTTTCTCAACATGTGCTAGAACCAACCAGGGGAGAGAATGTGTTAGACTGAGTTTTGTCCTCACAGAAAGAATTAGTTGACAATGTCAAGATATGTGAGCCACTGGGGAGTAGTGATCACAACCAGATACATTTTACCATGAAAGTAAAATCAGAAAGGAATAGTAAAAAGCAGTATAGGAGAAATTTCCACAAAGGAAGTTATAAGGACATGAGGAAATATTTAGCAAAGATAGACTGGAATAACACACTGAAGAATAAGACAGCAACCGAATGCTGGAATATCTTAAATAGTTAAATTAAGTGCATAGTCGATAAATTTGTACCTTTCAAAAAACAAGGGAAACGGTCTAAAAAGAAACACTTATCGAAAGAAGCCATTAGAAAAATTAAGTATAAACAAATGATGTGGAAGTCATATAGATGTACTGGAAATGATGAAGACTACAACATTTATAAAGAAGCACTTAATCAAGCTACAGCTGAAATTAGAAATTCAAAGAGAAGCTATGAAAAAAAATTAGCTAGTAATATAAAACATGACAGTAAGAGCTTTTATGCGTATATTCGAAGCAAACAGAAAGTTCAGGATAAGGTCGGTCCTCTAGAAGATAGTGCTGGAAATACAATATCAGAGGGATTCTTAATGGCAGAAGACCTGAATGAGTATTTTAGTTCAGTGGTTACCAGGGAAGATATTAGTTCACTGCCAGTACCAGAGGCTAAGTTCAAGGGGGCAGATTCAGACTATTTAGGACAGTTAGTTGTAACCTCGGAAATGGTAGCTAAGAAAATAAGGGCTATGAAGGATAATAAATCACTTGGAGTGGACGGGATTCCGCCCAAACTACTATTGGAAATTGTAGAACAAATTACCGTACCGCTTGCAACAGTTTTCAATTTGTCATTAGAAGAGGGAGTGGTTCCTTTAGAATGAAAAGAGGCAAACATTATACCAAAATTTAAAAAAGGTTCGAGAAACAAGTCGGAGAACTATAGACCAGTGAGTTTAACATCAGTGATTTGCAAATTATTAGAAAGACTAATTAAAGATCACATGGTGGATTTTCTTGTTAAACATAACTTGATAAACCCACCTCAACATGGGTTTTTAAAAGCGAGGTCATGCTTAACAAATATGTTATGTTTTTTGGAAGACATCACTAGGTGGGTAGATGAGGGATCACCAGTAGATATCATCTATTTAGATTTTCAAAAAGCTTTCGACAAAGTACCACATCAAAGATTACTCCTTAAGCTAAAGGCCCATGGCATAGGAAATGGTATAATAAACTGGATAGAAAAATGGCTGAATGACAGAAGACAACGTGTAGTAGTTGATCGGGAGGCTTCAAACTGGAAATCGGTATTGAGTGGGGTACCACAGGGATCAGTACTAGGACCTATATTATTCTTAATATATATCAACGATTTGGACGATGATATAACAAGCAAGGTGTTAAAATTTGCGGATGATACAAAAGTGTTTAGAAGGATTAAAAGTGATGGAGACAGACAGCATTTACAAGATGATCTTGATAGGTTGATCAAATGGTCTAAAAAGTGGCAAGTGCTGTTCAATTTTGGGAAATGTAAATGCCTCCACACAGGTCATGGGAATGATGAGGTAAAATATAAAATGGGGGGTACTGTTCTAAGTACTAGTGTAAAAGAAAAGGACTTGGGGTTAACCATTAGTGCTGATATGAAGGTTTCAGAGCAGTGCGGAATTGCAGCGTCAAAGGGAAATCAAATCCTTGGATTAATTAGGCGAAATATAGCGTATAAGAAAAAATTATTAATAGTACCGCTGTATAAAACAATAGTGAGGCCTCATTTAGAATATTGTATACAAGCATGGAGGCCATATCGCAAGAAGGACATATATATGCTAGAAAGAGTACAGAGGAGAGCGACTAAAATGATACCAAATCTGAGGGATCTTAGTTACGAAATACGCCTAAAAGAATGTGGTTTAACAACATTAGAGACCAGGAGATTGAGAGGAGATCACATAGAAGTGTTTAAAATATTGAATGGTTATGAAAATATTGATAGAAACATTTTTTTCTCAGTTAAGAAAAATAGAAGGACCAGAGGACATGAAGCTACATTAGTAAAGGGGCAGTGTAGATTAGATATAAGAAAGTTCTCATTCTCACAAAGGACTGTAAATGAATGGAACAGATTATCTCCTGATTGTGTTGGTGCTAGTAGCGTGAATATGTTTAAAAATAAAATCGACACACACCTTAAAAAGGCGGGATACATGTAGATAAAAAGTATTGGACTCTCGATAAGCCAAAAGGCTTCCTTGTCCACCTGCCATCCAGAGTAATTTTCTGGATGGCAATCTTGTTAAATCTTGTTAAATCTTGTTTTGTTTTTCGAGGAATGGTGCCAAGCCCCGAAAGCTGCCAAGATATAAAGCAGGTAAATTGTCTATACTGGTTGTGACTTGATGTGCGCCAACATTACTAGGATTATATATTACGTGGTATGGATGACCACACCGGTTTGGAACGCCGGGGCTTAGGGGCCAATATAATTGTCCTTTGAGGTGTCACTACCAACCCGTAGTTGGTCAGCTGTGAGGGATCAGGCTGTGACAAATCTTCGAAAGACTCCGATGCGTGTCCCGAGCTTATACTTAGTACAGTTAGTTATGTACTATAAGCAGTATGGCAACAGTGTCTCCAATTTCCTGATCTCTATTTTGTCTTGCTTGGTGCCATTCATGTTTTATTTTATTATTATTATTATGAATGCTGCAATTAATATGTTAGTACACAACAATACTTTAATATCTCTGAAAGCTGGATTAATATAATTAATTGATGCGATAGTTGTGGACTTGTTACACATAATATAAATTTAAATAAATTATAACAAATCTTGTAGCTACTTTGTACCTATATTCCTATGTAGATTAAAATTAATGTTTTGATTGATCATCTCATAATTATGCAAGTATTTCGCTGACATATTGTGGTCAGATATGATGCGAAAACATAGTTATAGCATCCAAATTCTACAGTGTCTAGTTAAAATCACACAAAACAAAAGTATTAGCATAATGCTTGTGTAAGTATATTCGTTGACGTATACGCTGTCCATTTTTAAGGTGTCATTTGACATATGGAAAACAAAACAATTAAATGTAATGTTCCATATTGATAAATACTACAACATATGCCAGTGTAACATGTAACGGTCATTACATACTTGGCTGTTATTACTAGGATACATGTGCACGTCTTTTTATGTCCCATTTTCTGAACAAAACAGACACACTACGTGAGTTTTGGACAACCATTTTGACTGAGCGTGATTTCACGGAAGAATTGTTCAAACAACAGTTGGCAGCCTAGTCCATAAAAAAGTGGATTGATATCTTTGTTCGCATTGAGTCTATGTATTGTATTATACGTTTTTGTCAGATGATATACGTTTATTAGTAACAATAGAAATTACACGTTTGATTTTTTGCTAGGTGTTACAGTCTGTATTGGAAAATAAATGGGCCAAGCCACGGAAAATGTTCCTATTCCAAATGTTGGTGAAAAAATAAAAATGTGTTTATATACCAGTACTGATAACAACAACATAAAACATAAAGTAGTATTCTTAAAATCATAGTAATTTGTTGATACGAGTGTATCTACACAATATATATGCATATCGTGGGTTATATGTTACAAGAGAACAATTTGAGAAAAAAGCCCATCATCATTAACACAGTAGATATGATGTCCGTCACCCACTTTCAATAAAAACGGTTGCCACAACCGTTTTTGTTGAAAGTGAGTGATCATAATGAAAGCTCACAAGCAGATGAATTCATCATGAACTAAGAGATAAACGTTCATTAGTTAGTTCGTAATTAAACAATAATATATTATGTCTGACATGAGGTGAACGTCCGTCACACTATCAGTCGGCGTTAAAACATCTATGAATACCTACAATTGTGATGCACATGTGCGTCTTTGTAGACGAAAATTGTAGACACTGTGCAATTTATGTATATTTTTTATAATAATGTACATCTACCAAACATTAACAATAAAATCATACTTACCACAAGGATTACAAAAACCCTTTGTTTCACAATTCATGTATCTACGCACCGTTGAGCTGAACTGATCATGTCGGTACGTTATGATGCTAAAACACTCGTGCAATGATAATGTACACTCATTAAATATGAAGGTGTATGTAAATATGCACATGGAAGTGATCACAACAGCTTTCGTGACGGACATCACGGCCAATTGTGCACGTGGCAGAAATAATGCAATGCTTGCATGTACAGTACAACTAAACACAGACACATCGAATCAATATTAAACCACATTGCATGTGGGACACTAGAGATACACAAATCTATAGAGGTAGTAAAGTCAATTTTTATTTTAATATGGCTAAGCTGAGGGAAATCTGAACATGATGTCCGTCACGAAATTTGCATTAAATCAGGGACAGGATGTTTAAACATCCACAAATATATGCCATTTAAAGATAAACAATTATAATATTGAAAATATATATGTGTTTCTGAGATTACAGTTAGCCTGAAATTAGAAGTATATAGTAATATGTCTTAAAATAAAGACCATGAGACAACAGGAAGGTGGTGAATTTGAAATGGGAACATTTTCCATGGCCTGACCCAAATAGTTTGTGTCAGTTGTTTGTGTAGCCATTTTGTTGAGTTGTGCAGTTTATGGCAAATATGTCCCAGTGTCGTGTGTGGCAGGTTCAAATCTTGCCTGTGTTATGTATCCAAACACAACAGGTTGTGCACATACACTGATTCCATTCAATAACTTCAGCCGCATTTTATAACATCACCGAATTGCATGGATATTTTATTTTCACCTGTACTGGAAACTGTAAACGAAATTAGCATGACATTTTAAATAATTATATATATATATAAATCATTCCTATGCCTCTTGCATAACCCAGTTCCCAAGAGATAGTGATATACATACGTATTTACGATATGCTGTTCTATTCTACACGGTCTTTCAACAACCTGTGAAAGCCTGTATTGTATTGTATTGTATTGTATTGTATTGAGTAGTGAACCACGCTCATCCACAGGGCGCCACAGTGAATTCATTATATAGGAACCAGTGGGTCCAATGATACAGTGTATACACTGCCCACACTGTCTGCTCGTCGTCACTCACACGCCTGACTGGGAAGCAACTCTGCCCGCTGGGAGCAGGATCCAGTGGGTTACAAATATAAATCATCTCCACTGTGTGCGGTCTTTTACTTCCCCTAGCACAGACACCAGATGGAAGGGACCAACGGCTTTTAGTGTCTCTTCCAAAAGACACAGGCAATGTAATAATAATACATAAGACAACATTTTAAATTAATGTATCGTGGACACACTTCGTTGGTACATATTCGTTAAGCGATGAGTCTAGCAAATGTCAAGTCACTGAGACACTACGAGTCTCCTCCTTCTGTCTGAGCCCCTAGCCTAGCCAGATCACAGATCTGTACACTTAATGTACCCTTCATAAGTGCATATTTTATTTGTTCATCTTACAGCACCTTATCAGCTGTAGACGAGGGCGAACACTTCTGCCAGCGTTGGGTGGATGCCAGGGAAGATCGACTCTCACTTTGAACACATCTGACGTAACGTTTGCTCTATACATGTAGTTTTCCTAGCGTCGTACAGTGACAGCATCTTCAGGCTGGTTGAAATAGTGGTGCGGATCCTTGAAGGCGGCCTCGGTAAACTTCACCACGGAACTAACTGAACCGCAAGGTACTCCGTGAACTATTTATGGTAGTCACAATAACAGTAGCATATTTCGGAGAACTGGACAGATATCACCTTTTCGCTCATATATGCATGTAGATAGTACAACCATAGCCCTACTATTCCGCTGTTAAACACCTTGATCAAAACCACGTTCCCAGGTTTCATCAACATAATGCGACATCAACTTAATACTAACGGTGATGTTTATAATTATTATATCATTGAAACCGTCTTTTTAACAAATGATGGAGTTCTCTCCTAACTTGTCGTTGAGATCCAGTTGTTCTACTCGCAGAGCGGCACCTCAAGGTCGAGGCGATGGTAGACGAAACGCCGCGAGACGGCGCTAGTATATGACCACGTATATCGGTTGCCGTTGGTGAAGACGATACACAGCGAGAAATTGGTACCGGCGATCTACGATATACACACGCCCGCTTGTAACAATTAACAAGATTTAACAAGATTGCCATCCAGACAATTAACTCTCGATGGCAGGTGGACAATGAAGCCTTTTGGCTTATCGAGAGTCCAATACTTTTTATTTACGTGTATACCCCCTTTAAGGTACGTGTCGATTAAATTTTTCAACATATTCACGCTACTAGCACCAACACAATCAGGAGATAATCTGTTCCATTCATTTACATTCCTTTGTGAGAATGAGAACTTTCTTATATCTAATCTAAACTGCTCCTACGCCAGTGTAACTTAATGTCCTCTGGTCCTTCTATGTTTCTTAACTGAGAAAAACATATTTCTATCAATATTTTCATAACCATTCAATATTTTAAACACTTCTACTGATCTCTTCTCAATCTCCTGGTCTCTAGTGTTGTTAAACCACATTTCTAGGCGTATTTCGTAACTGAGATCCCTCGGTTTTGGTATCATTTTAGTTGCTCTCCTTTCTACTCTTTCTGGCATATCTATGTCCTTCCTGCGATATGGCCTCCACGCTTGAATACAATATTCTAAATGAGGCCTAACTATTGCTTTGTACAGCGGTAATTGCTACTCTAACAATAGCTGTAACAACACAAATGTGTACATGCTGTACTAATAGTATTCGTTGTAATAATGTTAATGCTAATAATATACCTGCCAATTAAACGTCCTGGAATTTCGGGGAGTCTCCTTGATTTTAGGTGTATTTCCCGGTCTCCCGGAATACAGGCAAATATCCCGAGCTTTCACTTAATATCTCCAACTGCATCACCTCCTGTCTTCGACACAGCGAACCGGTGAATTTGCGACGAAAAGTCTCCACCACCCCTCGTCTACCAGTGTCAGTACCCGAGGCTGCTGGACAGGGGAGAGAAGCGTGCTAAACTGCTAATGAATCTCACGGAATAAAAAACAAAGTTGGTAGGTATGTAATAATGCTATAAATAATAATAATACCAAAAAATAATATAAAATACTTTACTTGTAAGGAAAGCATTACTTTGACCTTCTGCAATCATCATTTTTCATAATTGCTACTGTCAACATTTGCCTTATCATTTCCGTAAGTGTTACTACATGACAGTCGATCCGAGCGAAACCCCAGTGGGTCGTTTCAATAACATTAGCCTGATTTTTTTCTTTTAAATTGACTTCGCGTCTTCACGGTGGTCTTGTCTACTGAAAACTGTCAATTGTCAACACCAGAACGCGGCGGTTATTTTTGTCGGTGTGTCACAAGCAAACAGTGCCCTCGTCACTTGACATTTTGAAATACCTCCTTAAAATTAACAACGCGTTTTGTTCAATGTTTTGTTCAATATTTATTTCACATTGTCTTAGTGAAAAATGGTATCGCCTCTGCCGCCCATGGAGCAAAATATGAATAATGTCATCGGTGATGTCTCTTCTGTGGTTATTGTTGTAACGTCCGCTTCTGCCATCACCGCCCCTCTACCTTTATTCCCATCGCCTCTGTCTTCACCCAATCGGCTCTGTCACCGCCTCACCGCCCCTGTCTTCACCCAACCGCCTCAGTCATCACACCACCTCCTCTGTCGTCGCCCCACCACCTCTGTCACAACCCCACCGCCTCTGTCATCGCCCCACCAACTCTCCCTTCACCATAACGCCTCTGTCACCACCCCACCACCTCTGCCATCGCCCCATCGCCTCTGTCTTCACCCTACTGCATCTGTCACCACCCCACCGCCTCTATCACCGCCCAACCGCCTCTGTCTTCACTCTAACGCCTCTTTCACCACTGCACCACCTCTCTGTTATCGCCCAACACATCTGGCACCACCACACCGGGTCTGTTACCTCCCCACCGTCTCTTTTACCACTCTACCGCCTCTGTCATCACCCAATCGCCTCTGTTATTACCCCACCGCCCCCGTCTTCACCCCACCGACTCAGTCATCACACCACCTCCTCTGTCGTCGCCCCACCACCTCTGTCACAACCCCACCGCCTCTGTCATCGCCCCACCAACTCTCCCTTCACCATAACGCCTCTGTCACCACCCCACCACCTCTGCCATCGCCCCATCGCATCTGTCTTCACCCTACCGCATCTGTCACCACCCCACCGCCTCTATCACCGCCCAACCGCCTCTGTCTTCACCCTAACGCCTCTTTCACCACTGCATCACCTCTCTGTTATCGCCCCACCACATCTGGCGCCACCACACCGGGTCTGTTACCTCCTCACCGTCTCTATCATCACCCACCGCCTCTGTCATCATTCCATCGCATCTGCCTTACCCCACCGTCTCTTTTACCACTCTACCGACTCTGTCATCACCCAGTCGCCTCTGTTATTACCCCCACCACCTCTGTCATCACCCCACCGCCTCTGTCACCATTGCACGGTCTCTGTCAACACTCCACCGCCTCTCTGTCATCACCCTTCTGCCTCTGTCATCACCCTAACGCCTCTGACATTAGTCCACCGCCTCTGTCATCACCCTAACGCCTCTGACATTAGTCCACCGCCTTTGTCATCACCCAACGGCCTCTGTTATCATTCCACCGCCTGTGTCACCGCCCAACAACCTTTACCTTACCGCCCCTTCACCAACCGTTACCGACATAACGACAATAAAACACACTTAATTTTGACATTTGTTCTAATCATTATAACGCATACGATGTGGACATTTAACTGATTTTAAAGTTGGTAATACCAGTTCACAACCGTAGAATACAACAACGTACGGCGAGCAAATAATTCATAATGTGTGTATGTTTCAACAAAATAATCCCTCCATTTGGTACCAGCGATTGTTACTTTTAATTAATTTCACTACTCTCATAGGTATACTTGTATTGGTATTGTATTCACATAATGTATACCATTTACTTGTACCTATCAGTTATACTGAAAGAACCACCCTGTATGGGTAATAAAATGCATTATTGTTACTGTCAATCACAACGTAGTTACCTCTTCTTCGAATCAATCACACGCTTCGCTGCGTTTGTCATCTCCAGGTCTGTGATATCAAACAGCAGCCGGTCGCCCGACGCCCCTAGGCGGCACGGCAGGAGAGGACGGTGCAACGTCATGCCGCGAGGCCCGCGAACGTCGATGACGAAGGCGTAATGCCACTGGCCCTGCCTCGAAGGCGCTAGAGCAGTCTATGAAGAACACCTCGGTTAGCATTTTCAGTTAGTAATTTCACCGACTTATGTTTAATTTTTAATCTTGTACGGCAGGGTAACGAGCATTGAGTCATTTATATATTTAAAGTGTATATATATATATATGGACATGCGTGGGCCTTGTAACGGTCATCACCTGGTCTATGATGACCCGCCTATGTACTGCTAACCTTATCTCACCTTAGCCTGCGATGCCCTAACTCGGCATCCTGGTGAAATGCATGTGTGACCAACCCAGTACAAGCACCCTTGGTTACACAAGACACGACAAGACAAAAAATTTTTTACGATCGGACAGTCTAGGGAATCGACCTCGAACCACCAATGGACATGATTACGGACATGATATTGACCTACGCAAACACACTCGAATAGCTACGTGGAATGTGTTGACACTCAACACTCCAGGCACAACCTCTCTCCTATCAAGAGAACTAAAGAAGTACAACATTACACTTGCTGGCCTCACTGAAACTCACTGGCCTTTGATTGGCGAGCAAACAGTCGATGGCTACACCTTCCTCTGGTCTGGCCCTGACTGTCGTTCTCGGGGTGGCGCCTTAGCCCTCAATCTGAAGTCATACGATGCCCTCATTAATTGGGAGCCCATTTCGTCTCGCCTCCTAAAAGCTCGTCTGCATCATCGACATGGCAAGTTGACTGTCATTTTGTCATATGCCTCTGAGATTTGGCAACTGACCATTCAATAGGCCAAGAAAATCGATGGTTTCGGCATGAAGAGCCTCCGTCGCCTCGAGAACATAAAGTGGTTCAATTACATCAGCAATAACACGATCATGGAATGTACCGGTCAGAAGCGTGCATCATATATATAATATGTGTATGTGTGTGTGTGTGTGTGTGTGTGTGTGTGTGTGTGTGTGTGTGTGTGTGTGTGTGTGTGTGTGTGTGTGTGTGTGTGTGCGTGTGCGTGTGTGTGTTGATCAGGTATATCACGTCTATAGCAAGCAAAAATCCTCGATATGTCGTGCGTTAGTATTCATGCCGCTGTCTGTGTATCTGAACGTAGATACCCATAGTTACAAGTCCCTGTTTAGCACTGAGCTGATAAAATAAGGTAAAATCTTATATAGCGCAGTATCTAGTGCTCAGGACTGCTTCGATCGAACACCATCTCGACTTCTCTGGGAAGCATCCATTCACGCTGCAATTATTATTCGTTCACTCTACGTTGCTCCAATTCATTCAGTTGTATGAATGAGTACCTTGCTATAGACAGTGGTGGATATTTGTGTACAATTATTCTTCGCATACAACTGAATGAATTGTAGCAACGCAGAGTGAACGAAATTGCCGAAGGTTCGACACGGCAGCACAAGATTTGAACCCGGGTTCTCTCAGTCGAGAGTGCGATGCGCTATCCACTGCGCTATTGAGCTCCACAAATGGCACGTACTTGTTTTTTACTCACCTACGCTAGTGACTAACTCGTCCATACTGAGACCGATAGCGGCTTCACCTCGCAACTCTCCCGGCGGCCAGAAGACGAGTAGACTCACGGCGACTGTCAGACCTGGTACAGACACTGACCTGTACAATTGAATCTCGCTTTACAGTCACCGCGGTAATAATAACAAATAATAATAATAATAAGAAGAAGAACATTTATATAGCGTCATATATCTAGATAAGTCCACACGGAGGCGCATAGAATACATCATTATACAGATATATATATATATATATATATATATATGTATATATATATATGCAGAACATTATTTAGCTACGTAAAATTTATAATATTAAATTAGTTAAAATATTTAAAAAAAAATTACAGCTAAAGATGATCTTTAAAATTCAATTAAAGGTATATTGATAATAAATCAGTAAAGATTCTATATAAAATTAGTTTAAAAACATGTACAAAATAAAAAATAATAAAAAGATAAATAAACTGACTAAATTGATTGGTGGTGCCCACGTTGTGTAAGCAACCCGGAAAAGAAGGGTTATCAAGAGTCTTTTGAAAGTCACAAGGCAACAGGTTGTCTTCATCTCGCTTGGAAGTGAATTCCACAGTCGTGGAGCAGATACCGAGAAAGTTCTGTCGCCGTATCGGCTGCAATATGGTGGCACGTACAAGTCATTGTTTGTAGTTGAACGAAACACTCAAGTAGCTCTTTGTTTGTGGAGTAGGTCGGTGTTGTCAGCTTGTGCCAGTCCGTGTTGAGCACGAAACGTCAGTAGCAGAATTGCGTAATGAATGCGTTGTTTCACGGGAAGCCAGTGCAGTTTCTTGAGCACTGATGTGATATGGTCTCATCTGTGGCAGCGGACCACCAGCCGAGCAGCAGCATTTTGTATTCTTTGCAGCTTGTTGATTAGGCAGTCGGGGATGTCATATAGCAGACACTTCGCATAGTCAATTCTCGATATAACAAGAGAGTACATAAGAAGGACTGCGGCTTTCAGTGTTAGATCGGATCGACGCAATGTTCCTCATATGATAGTAGGCTACGCAGCACGTGTGCTTTACATGACTGACCATCGACATTTCCGAGTCGAATGCAACGCCGATGTTTCTGGCAATAGGACTTGGTGTTATATCGCTGTCGCCAATTTTAATCACGGTGATGTTGTGTTTCGCTTGATTGTTTCGTGATGCTAGCACAAGTGCGACCGTTTTCTTATAATTCATCTTTAGTCGATTATCAACCGTCCACACGTGGACGTTGTTGATGCAGTGGTCAGATCGGCGTAGAGACAACATTCTGTTGGTTTCGGACATCTCAAATTGGATGTATAGCTGGGTATCGTCCGCGTAGAGATGGAAGCCCAGGTTGTGTCTTCTTATGTTATAACCGATAGGTGCTGTGTACGCAGAAAACAACAGAGGCCCCAGCACCGATCCGTGAGAGACGTCACAAACGACGCTGGTTTTGCTGGAAGCGCCACCTGATATATTTACTGACTGCGACCTGTCGGTTTAATATGATCGCATCCATGCCAGCACGGAACCAGCCATTCCGAAATGTTGTTCTAATCTGCTGAGCAGAATTTCATGGTCAACTGTGTCGAAGGCGGCCGACATGTCAAGTAGCACCAGGATGACTCCATACCGCCGGTCTAGCGCCTCGAGGATGTCATTCTGTACCAGAACTAGCGCAGTTTCCGTGGAATGATGCGATTTGTAGGCTGTTTGGTATTGTTCAAGAAGATTGTTATTAGTCATGTGGTCGATCAGACAGGGAGCAACGCAAATTTCGAGTAGCTTTGACACAAAAGCCAGGTTTGATATTGGTCTATAACTGTCCATATTGTCCTGATCGAGATTTGCCTTCTTAAGCACAGGGGTGACGTTGGCATGTATCAGGCAACGTGGAACAACACCAGATGCTATAGATGAGTTGACGAGTTGTGCCAGGAACGGTTCTTAGTTGTCACTGACTTCTTTCAGCAGCCGTGTTGGTAGGGGATCGAGCGCGCACGATGTTGTTGGTGACTTATTGAGCAGACTGCGGATGTCTGATGCAGTCGCAGTCGGAAGTGAGTGAAATTGTGACACACAGGGTGCTGGATGGCGGTCTGTGGTCGTGGTGGACGTGAGAGTAGAGTGGGTATGTAGCGACACACGAATCGTCTCGATTTTCGCAGAGAAGAAGTTCGAGAAACTTGTTGCGAGATCTTGGATGTTATCGTTAGCTGGTAGATATTGAGACTTTCTTCAGCAGCAGTCCATTTAGCACACGATACAGTCGCCTGATGTCACTCCCGTGCTGTTCTATCTCAGAAGCATAGTAGTCAGACTTGGCTTCTTTGATTGTCCTATTTTCCTGTGCGCAATGTGTCTTATACATTTCGCGATGCACATGTAGTGATGTGTGGCGCCATTTCCGTTCACGCTGTGATCGTATTTGCTTGGCTTTGATCACCTTCTCGTTGTACCAAGGTACGAGTGGACGATCAGCGATACGCCACATCTGTAGGGGTGCGTGCTTCTCAATAAGTTTGGCCAAAACCATATTATAGTGATTTGCAAGTTAAGTCGTCGTTTGTATGACAGACGGAATTTAGGCCAGAAGCGACGATGCGATGTCATTACGAAAGGCAGCCTTGTCAATGTTTTTATACATTCGATATGCGATCGTTTACCGTAGAACGACCGGTTTCTCCATATCAACGACACATTCCACTCACAGGTGATCAGACAGCAGCAACAATGTTTTTGTTGAAGTTATGCCGCGATGTCCTCATAGAGTGAGGATCAGATCAATGGTGTGACCGTCGATGTGTGTTGGAACTTGAACATGTTGAATGATGTTGAGTGACTCGAACAGGTCGACGAAACGTATCACACTGTTGTCAGATGGCTCGTCCCAGTGGATGTTGAAATCACCAACAATCGCAAAACGGGTGGTCATTAGGGCGTAATGTTCGACGAAACCAGCAAATTCAAAGAGAAAGTCAGCGTACGAACGTTTATTCTTTTTCGACGGAGGTGGACTTTAAATGATTCCAAGTTTCATGGAGTTTCCCGATGATGAAACATCAACATCCATGAACTCGAATGATTTCATATCATCACGTCGGTTAACAACCATTTTGAAACTCGGTCGATAAATAAGGCCGATACCACCACCGCGGTGATATTTCCGAGGAAGAATGCTCAAACTTATATCCGGCGGGCGTCAGGTCTTTTATAGTTTTATTGTCTTTTTCTCCAGTGCTTAGCCACGTCTCTGTGATGGCTACAAGACCCATATACACCTCGGTCACGTAATCAGTGAATACGTCAGTCTTGTTGCGAATTGAACGAGCGTTAACAATGCCCAATGTGACCGGTACCGCGATACGGCGGACTGCACCCGTGTTACTGGAAGGCGACATGGCGGATACAGCAATCCTGGTAACCGGATGAGTCTTGTCGACTGGAATAGGAATGATAGCCTTAATGTCCTGTCTGGTAAATGTCCCATGTCTGGTGTCAGTAGGCTTGGCTGGAATAGTTGGCCGCACTGAAAGACGTACACGTATGGGTCGTTGTTTGTGGGTGTCCCCCCGGCAACCACGATGGTTGGGTCGATGGAGTGCCACCCCCGCATCACAGGCAGATCTCCACGCAGCATGGTTGAGACGAATGTGTCTGCTGGTCCGTAACCAATGCAGGTATTCCTGGGTCACGCTTGGAAATTTGACAATGCACTCTTCGTCTGGGTTACACATGACCGATCACCAGCTTGTCACTGTCACACAGGTGTAATAGAGTCACCTCCCAATTAAGGTCACCCTAGTGCTTCCCATATTATTTCCATAGCAATAAAACGAAATTAGTCTCACTAATAAGGTTACCTCGATATTCAGGTCACCTTTGTCCAGCCCCGAAGGTGACCTTAATAGTGAGGTTCCTATGTACATCGGTTTCTGTATAGGCAGGTGTCAAACATCTTATCGACTTACGAAACCCGCTTATTAGATTATGTACGCAAACTTCCACCACTGTCTGTAGCCAGAAAGAATTTACCCAAGGTTCGAAGGGGCAGCAAGAGGGTTCTAACCCGGAGTCTCTCGATTGAGAGTCCGAAGTCCTAAGCTCTACGCCACCACGCTCCATTATAATCATGACTCTTAAGATTACGTTTAAAGGTTTGATAGTCGTATTTTACACACCGATATTTTTGCAAAATTTTGCATTATTTGTCATGAAAATGTCTAGTGAAATGTCGTCTAAGATGTAATTGCTATGTCTCTCCTCACCTAGTCCTGTGCGACTGACGAATTGTGTCGTCACGACGGGCGTGCTTGATCAGCCGTGGTCAATAAACAAGTTGTAGTACGAACCAAGGTTGTATCGTAAGTTCTTTACACTCCTCACCATTGTAAACCCGCTCGACTGCGAGAGGGCATCAGTCAAAGTGATCAAAAACAGGTTCCATGTAACGGGAGTAATCATAATAATAAGTTTATTTTATTTATAAAAAGGTTATTGGCAATATTGCCAAGTCGGGTTGGGTTAATTGCATGACAATTTGATGTTCAATAAGTTAGCATTTCCCACGTTCACACGTGTAGCGGAACAGACTGTCTCCATGTAAACCTGCAGCATAAACATAACATGATTTTCACCCCGAAACATTCACATTAAACAAGATCTGAAGATTTGAAGAGAAGTTCCTCAGTTCCTCCTGCACGACTCCTGGTTGACTTCGCCTAGCCAAGGTCGCTGAATACGTCACTGTACGAGTTAATGTTGAATTGCCAATGTTGCGTGTTATTGACCATCGCTGCCGACCAGCGAGAGATAGCGAAAGTGAAAAGTTACATGACGCCATATAGAGTGTGTGTGTGTGTGTGTGTGTGTGTGTGTGTATATGTGTGTGTGTGTGTGTGTGTGTGTGTGTGAGCGTGGGCGTGAGCGTATGCGAGTAAGTGCGCCTGTGTGCAGCCTGTGCGCACGCCCATGAGACCGTGCGTCTGTCCGTGCGTGCGTACGTGCGTCTGAGCGTGCATGCGTGCATCTGCTTGCCAGGCAGGCAGGAAGACAGGCATGCAGGCAGGCTGGCAGGCAGGCAGGCAGGCAGGCAGGCAGGCAGGCAGGCAGGCAGGCAGGCAGGCAGGCAGGCAGGCAGGCAGGCAGGCAGGCAGGCAGGCAGGCAGGCAGGCAGGCAGGCAGGCAGGCAGGCAGGCAGGCAGGCAGGCAGGCAGGCAGGCAGGCAGGCAGGCAGGCAGGCAGGCAGGCAGGCAGGCAGGCAGGCAGGCAGGCAGGCAGGCAGGCAGGCAGGCAGGCAGGCAGGCAGGCAGGCAGGCAGGCAGGCAGGCAGGCAGGCAGGCAGGCAGGCAGGCAGGCAGGCAGGCAGGCAGGCAGGCAGGCAGGCAGGCAGGCAGGCAGGCAGGCAGGCAGGCAGGCAGGCAGGCAGGCAGGCAGGCAGGCAGGCAGGCAGGCAGGCAGGCAGGCAGGCAGGCAGGCAGGCAGGCAGGCAGGCAGGCAGGCAGGCAGGCAGGCAGGCAGGCAGGCAGGCAGGCAGGCAGGCAGGCAGGCAGGCAGGCAGGTTGTTTATGATGATTCATAGATTTTTTATTGGACAAACGCAACAAAACTAATTCACACGACACTAAATACAAACATCTACTGTGCAATTTCCTTGGGTAATAAGCGTTGAGGTCGTATTTATTTCATTTTCCGTTCTGATACACTGAAAACGAAAAACTATTTGTTTTATATAGTAAATTGTATTCGTTTTTCTTACTTCAAATTTGACAGAGGCGGTGGAGTGATGACAGAGGCTGTGGAGTGATGGCAGAGGCGGTGGAGTGATGAAAGAGACGGCTGGGTTGTGACAAAGGCGGTGGAGTGGTGAGAGAGGCTGTGTGTTGGTGACAGACGTGGTGAGGTGATGACAAAGAGTCGGTAGAATGAAGACAGAGGCAGTGGGGCGGTGACAGAGGCGGCGGAGTGGTGATAGAGGCGGTGGTGTAATGACAGGAGCGGTGGGGTGATGATAGAGGCGGTGGCATGGTGAAAGTGGCGGTGGGGTTGTGACAGAGGCGGTGGAGTGATGACAGAGCCGGTAGAGTGATGACAGAGGCGGTGGGTTGATGATAGAGGCGGTGGAGTTGTGACAGAGGCGGTGGGTGATGACAGAGACGGTGGAGTGGTGAAAGAGACGGTGGGTTAAGATAGAGCCGGTAGAATGATGACAAACGCGTTGAGGTTGTGACAAAGACGGTGGGGTTGTGACAGAGGCGGTGTGGTGGTGACAGACGTGGTGAGGAGAAGACAAAGAGGCGGCAGAGTGAAGACAGAGGCAGTTGGGCGGTGACAGAGGCGGCGGGGTGGTGATAAAGGCGGTAGGGTGAAGACACAGGCATTGGCGTGGTGACAGAGGTGGTGGGGCGATGACAGAGGCGGTGGAGTGATGACAGAGGCGGTGTGGTGATGACATAGGCGGTGGGGCGGTGACAGAGGCGATGCGGATAAGGGTGGTGGGGCGGTGACGACAGAGGCGGACGTTACAACATTAACCACAGAAGAGACAACATCACCGATGACGTTATTCATATTTTGCTCCATGGGCGGCAGTGGCCGATACCTGACGTGACCACGTACATCTGGAGACCGGTCAGTCTACACCCGAGTGGTCAAACGTGGTTTCTTGTGATCCGGGGACCGATTCACAAAGACAATGGGCTCATAAGAAAAATAAAACATTGAAAAAAATGAGTTGTTAAGTTTAAGGAGGTATTTCAAAATGCAAAGTGCCGCCGCCGAATCACCGACGGCATTGTTTGTTTTCCGTGACACACCAACAAAAATAAACAGACGCGTCCTGGTGTTGACAATTGACAGTTTTCAGTAGACAAGATCACCGTGAAGACGCGAAGTCGATTTAAAAGAACAAAATCAGGCTAATGTTATTGAATCGATCCACAGGGGTTTCGCTGGGATCGACTTTCATATAGTAACACTTACGGAAATGATAGGGCAAATGTTGACAGTGACAATTATGACAAATGATGATTGCAGAAGGTGAAAGGAGTGCTTTCCTTACAAGTAAAGTATTTTATATTATGTTTTGATATTATTATTATTAGTAGCATTGTTACATACCAGCCGACTTTTAATAATTCCGGGAGATTCTTCAGCGGTTCAGCACGCTTCTTTCCTCTGTCGCGCTGTCTCGGATCTTGACAACGGGAGAAGTCGGGGGGTGCTGTTCGAGACTAAGCGAAAGGTCGGGACTTTTACCTGTATTCCGAAAGACTGGAAGATATAACCAAAATCAAGGAGATTCCCCGAAATTGCAGGACATTTGGAATGTATATTATTAGCATTAGCATTATTACAACTAATACTATTAGTGCAGCATGTATACCCTTATGTTGTTATAGCTATCTTTAGTGTACCAATTATTACAAGCGGGCGTGTTTATATCGTAGATCGCCGGTACCAATTTTTGTCGCTGTGTATCGTCTTCACCAACGGCAACCGACAGACGTGGCCATATACTCGCGCCGTCTCGCGGCGTTTCGTCTACCATCGCCTCGACCTTCGTCACCAGGTGCCGCTGTGCGAGTACAACAACGGAATCTCAACAACAGGTTAGAAGAGAGCTTCCTTCATTTGTTAAAAAGACGGTTCCATTGATATAATTATAAACATCACCGTTAGCATTTAGTTGATGTCGCATTGTGTTGATGAGACCTGGGAACGTGGTTTTGATAAAGGTGTTAACAGCAGAATAGTAGGGCTATCGTTGTACCTACTGCATATAGGAACCAAAAGGTGATAGCGGTCCAGTTCTCCCAAATATGGTATTGTTATCGTGTCTACCATTAATAGTTTGCGGAGTGCCTTCCATGCGGTTCAGTCAGTTCCGTGGTGATGTTTACCGAGGCCGCCTTCAAGGATCCGTACCACTATTTCAGCCAGCCTGAAGATGCTGCATTGTACGCCGCTATGAGAACTACATGTGTGGAGCGAACGTTACGTTAGCTGTGTCCAAAGTTCTTCCCTTGCACACACCCAATGCTGGTAGAAATATTCGCCCCGTCTCCGGTGCTTTAAGATGAACAAATAAAATATGCACTTATGTAGGGTACATTATGTGTACAGATCTGTGATCTGGCTAGGCTATGGCTTCAGACAGAAGGGGGCGACTCGTAGTGTCTCGTTTGTTAGGCTCATCGCTTAACGAATATGTACCAACGAAGTGTGTCCACGATACACTCATTTTAAAATTTCCCTTATGCATTACTGAAACGATCAGAATATTTGCCGTTTCTTTCCACAAATCGCGTGTCTTAGTCCAATGTACTGGTGTAACTACGGGCGGTTTGCAAAAAGGCGTGCGGGAAATGGTGGCGATGACGGAGAAGATTGAAGAATTTTGGATGGAGGTCGAACACCCGGCCAAGTTGCTTCGCTACGTTGGTATGCACAACGGTGTATTCCGGCAGTTCTCGGGCTACGTCCACGGCAAGCTGTTCGATCATATCACTATACTTTGGTAGGGTTGAGGACAGGTCAGGTAGGTCAACAATAACAAGTAGATCAACAATGACAACGACTGCGACAACAGTTGACAACCACTACTTCTGCCGCCGCCAACATCGCCTCTACACAGCACCAACACTATCACTGCTTCTTAAATTATGTGGCTACTTATGACACACGGTTATACATTTGTGCAGATTGGCACACGCAGGCACGCGCATGCACGCACACACGCACACGTACACGTACGTACGTACGCACGCACGGACGCACACCGATGATTTGATGATGGTAAAAGTGAGGGTTAGTGTAACGGAAGCAACAACAATTTTCTCATAGTTCACTTGTTATGAATACTGCCATATGTGTATGATGCCCATTTGTAATGATTTATGATTGTTTACACCATGTAATTTATTCATTTGCACTAGCACGTGTATGTAAACATACGCAATCTCAAAGGTAATATTTTAGCTCGTTGTTTCAATACGTATAATGCTGATACAGGATAACATTGTTGACAGGTGCTTTGTAGTCGACTCTAGCGGATATCTCGTGTATCATGAACACTTCATTAGTCGATCTAACGAAGATGTCGACTATGTGCATATTGTTCACAAGGTATCGGCTGAGTTTCGTGATAAAACAAAATGCTTTGCGTATGTAGGCGTAGTTCTGGTGTTAAACGCCAGTGACATGTAAACAAAGTGTTTCTTTTCAGTGGTAAATACCCGAGCTTACACAATTCAATTATTTTGTATTACCTTGAATTACTGCTAGTCCTTAACTTGTATATATTTTCATGGCATCAATTACTAATAATAATTGAACACACTCGATAAGCAACAGTTTCCTACACACGCGAACACCGCCAATTAGCAAATAATTTAGAGGTAACTGGTTATATTCTTTTGTCAATTTTGCATTGCTCGTTATGGTTTTATATAATAACCGCTATTGTCTGTTCTTTACAGTTAAATGCCGTCAAATTGTGGGTTTATAAGAGTATATGATACTACTTGCGTGCTTGTGGGCGTACACAGAGTCGTCTCAGTTAAAGGTTATGGAGAATCCGGGCCCACTCCGATTTCGGCATTATGACAGTTGTGTGCCTAAATATTATATCTCAATACGTTTATTCCACCATTCCACATTGTTTCAAGAATATAATGTCCCGAATAGCGCTCGCTCCGGATTGAATCAGCGTGCGCCACTGCGGTCGCGGGTTACTTACCGGTTAAATTGCATGTTGACCCAAACCGGAGCGCTATTTGGGCCTCAAAAGTGCCCTCAAATCAATATTTTATAACAGTGTACTTTATATCTGAAACACTGTGGAATGATGGCATCAACACACTGAGGTATCAAATCTGTTCGATTGTTGGACGAGCGACTGGCGCGATCGGCCCCGGGATGGGAGTCGGGATCGCAACGATTATTTTTCACGCGTCCGGATACTGTTTCTATGTGTATAGGACGCAGGATCTTGCGTCCCGTAAACCCCTGTAAGTGCAATTTAAGATCCTACGTCCAACCAAACTTTTTATGTGACATAAATATCTGCCTCACTAAGAAAACCACACAGTGTTTTATTCCATAACTGAGAGTTTAACAACGACAGAGAAAAGTATGATCAAGGGGTGATCAACTAGAATTTGTTAAGAAAAATTAAATACGAGCATTTTCTTCTCACTTTAGAAATATAAAACTAGACGACACGAAGCAGCATCAATGAAGGGACATTGCAGACAAGATATCAGCAAGTATTAACTTGTTAAAAACAAATAGACAAATATTTCAGAAGAGTGGTTTACATACAGATAACACAAAGTTGGACTCATAACAATCATAGACTCCCATGCCATTTGCCAACTGGACTTCTATGTTGTTCAATATTTTCTTGTTACAGTACAGTTGCAGGTTTATGGAAGCGTACAAAACTTGGACGGGACACCGTCCTACCAACTGACGGAAGCTTGGGGAAGCAACGTATTTCTGGGCGAGGTCGCAAACGACGCTCACCGGACCATGGTCTGCAGCAGCTGCACTCGCCAGATAGTCGCTAAGCTTAATTTTGTTGTCCTCTGTAATTCACAAAGATAATGATCATTACAAAGAGATAGGTCACTTAATTTCGTGTATGTAGATACGTATATAATACAGTGTATAAAAACGATGTAAGTGCCTCTACTATATACAATAAATTGCCCTGTATAGTAATACTAGTTTAAATACGGTAAATAATGAACATATTCTAAGACATTGATGGACATGCACAGTTGTTGATCAGATCAATCTTTCTTATTGGTCAGGACAATGTTTTCAATAAGTTTCGGTTTCACTTTTGTATTTCAGAAGAGTGAATTACGTCAGCAGGGCAAGTTTATACAAATATCATTAGTTGTTTCATTTACTTCGTGTGTTTCTGGCTTCATACCAAGTGATTTTAAGGATGTCTTTTGGTTAAATTGATAACGGCGTTAATTAGGCTTTTCGCGACATTTGTCCATGCTATCGATAGATGCAATGGTTACAACTATTGTATATACTTATTTAATTCATGTTTACTATAATTCGTATTATTTAGCAATGAATGAATGGCACATAAATGTCCATACTGTTAATACTAAGTTCCTGTTCCACTTTGAGCAAAAGCGTCATATAAGATTCAAATAATTTTTTGTTTTAAGGAATTGGAAAGAGAGAGAGGGAGAGAGAGAGAGATAGAGAGAGAGAGAGAGAGAGAGAGAGAGAGAGAGAGAGAGAGAGAGAGAGAGAGAGAGAGAGAGAGAGAGAGAGAGAGAGAGAGAGAGAGTCCGGTGCGATCACATTGAGCAGAGAGACTGCCATACCTATGCTACGAGGATATTGACTTTATGTACTGCGTGAACAGATGCCGCAGGTTAGTTTTCATATCAACACGCGGGACATTCACTTCCTGTAGGCCTACTGTTTGAATCGATATCGCAGGTGGGTTGTCATATAGACACGCGAGACATTCACTTCCTGTAGGCGTACTGTTTGACCAGATATCGCAGGTGAGTTGTCATATCGACATGTGGGACATTCACTTCCTGTAGGCCTACTGCGTGAACAGATATCGCAGGTGAGTTGTCATATCGACACGCGGAACATTCACTTCCTGTAGGCCTACTGCGTGAACAGATACCGCAGGTGGGTTGTCATATCGACATGCGGGACATTCACTTCCTGTAGGCCTACTGCGTGAACAGATATCGCAGGTGAGTTGTCATATCGACACGCGGAACATTCACTTCCTGTAGGCCTACTGCGTGAACAGATACCGCAGGTGAGTTGTCATATCGACACGCGGAACATTCACTTCCTATACTTCGTGAACAGATACTGCAGGTGGGTTGTCATAGCAACACGCGACGCTGTTTCGATGTAGAAAGCAGGTCGGTACGTTCTACATATCACACATCTATAAAATAAGGACGTATTTTCAGCAGATGGAAGACTGGGTATTTTGCTTGAGTTCAATAATAAAAAACATCCCAGTGTCGACGGTATACAATAGCCGGTCGTTCGTAATCAATAAGCATTTAAATGGTATCGTCTAATACTGAATATTAATACACTAAATTGGGGTCATGTAAAGTGTGGCTCCTCCCAGGAGCCGACGTCCAGTCACCTCGTACATGCTCTTTCGCGTCATTGGCCTTTGATGCGTTAAATGGCGATGCAATAAAACATCCTTATATGTTTTTATTTCAAGTTATTTACATACGAACTCACGTATTAGCTGTTCACCTATTGGAGAAATGTAGAAACTGTACAGTGATTAACATCAGTCCAGATGGTGCTACTGTGAGCGAACTTAAAATCAAAATAATAATGCCCTTGGTATGACGCTCCTTGGTTAGGTCCGTCCAAGCTACTGTTCACGCACATTGAATAATGCTCTAAGCGATGACGACATTTGCAGAGAATAACATTCATTCACAATTTTAGGTTGTTTTAATTTTTCAAACCCCGTTTTCTGATCACATACGTGCGCTATGATCGGAAAATGAAGCCTGAGAATGACAAAAATAAAAACCTGAAATTTTGAATTAATAGGCCAACAGTAAACTTCTTGTTCTTGCCCGCGTTATCAGAAATGAACGTTATCTGTTGCAACGAGTGAACAAGTCTTAGAGAAAATGAAAGTTGTACGTTATCTACACACTTCGGTTACGTGAAACACACCTAACAGCTCTTGCATTGCCAATCACCCGATATGCCGCTGATGCCGACCAACCGAGCAACCGAAGACGCCGTCTCTGGACCGACCAACTCCACATCTGGGCTGGCGCCCTGCCACCGGCAGTCGTGGGTCGGCTGCTCTGAGTGCGCCGTCTATCGGGAGGGGCAGTCGTGCACCGTCAAGTCAACCGACGTACCGCAGGCAACGGAAGGTACACACACACACACACACACACACACACACACACACACACACACACACACACACACACACACACACACACACACACACGCACACACACACACACACACACACACACACAACACACACACACACACATATTATCTATATATATATAGTCACCCACCCATCCACACACACACACACACACACGCACGCACGCACACACACACACACACACACACACACACACACACACACACACACACACACACACACACACACACACACACACACACACACACACACAATCACCAACGTAACCACGTATCATTCCGTTGTTTGCTATTATGTGCTCCGAAACACGCGCCACAAACACGCACACACTCACGCATTAGTCGCACAACAGACACACACATCCATTCGTTATTATAGTTATTGATAGTTATTTTGGAAATTTTGAAAGACTATTTAAGATGAGGTAGTATGTGCCTGGTTTTTAATTATTTAATTAATATTATGTTCATACGACTATTATAACTATGTTGAATGTATACCGCCGGTCAAATTGTGTTATGTAAGCCCGTAACAATGTTCGCAATTTGGATGACACGACTCATTTCTCAAATATTTACCTTGCACATCAACCATCAAAGTTATACGCAAATTAGCGATTAATAATCACAAATTAATCGTTGCGATGTTACAAAATAACACAACTGAACAAGAAGTTTCAATCCAAACATCAATCTGTCCGATTGTTTCCTACGTATGTATAACTTTGAGCTTTTCATGTTTAACTAGGTTTAACGAGATTGTCACCCAAGGTTACATACAGGCAACGCTGGAAATACGAATGCTAGGCGTTACGTCAATGAACAACTTAAAAGGATGCTGATAGATGTTTGATCATTCATACCTGTTTCAACATCATTGCTTCTTTAATATCGCAACATTTCCTATATATAATTCATTTATGTAATTTATTTGTTTTTTTATTATTATAATAAAAGACATATATCTAATGAACAGAAGTACAAACGTAGCACTAAGATACAATGTGGTATGTCTTCATATACGTGTCCTTGCATCAATCCAAACATCCATCATAAAAGCTACTTCAAAAATTTGAGTTCTCCAGCGCACGCAAATGGATTGCTAACAATCCAAGGACGTGGCCTCTGTCACGGTGTGTTGTAGGCTTCTTATGAATGCAATACGGTCGAACAGTCCTGTTTGCGGTAAATTGTTCGCCTTGGTCAGACGTGTTTGCCGTTCCCCGTTCTAGTGAGAATCCGGACGTCTGCGTCAGTTTCGGTTGGCGCAGCGATCGATTAAACTTCTCGCGGCACATATTGACCGCATCAGGTGAAAGTCAACAAGCGTCTCGGCACCAAAGCAAGAGAGGCCTACTGGAACACGGGCTCCACATTTGTTGAGTCGACCGCAGATAGTTGTGTTCGTCAGTATTTATAGATCTGCGTCGTGATGGTAAGAGGTTTTCATAATGGCCTGATGAATTTTTTCAACGGAGACGCTGCAATAGTCGAATCTTATCATCCTGAGCTTGGCTCAACCAAGAATGGAGTGATCGAATACGCTGTATCACTTCTGAATGGTAAGTCCACAGTGGGCAGGCTATGTAAGATAATTGCTTTCAAGGTAATTTTAACACATACAAGAATTTGTTAGACCGAAAATAATTAATTCTCCTGTTATCTTGGTTACTTATCAAATATTGTTTACTTACACGAAATATGCAAGTAATTATTTTGGTGTATACAGCATAAAACACGTCGAAGGAGTAACAATTTGCCCAAGATGTGGCGTAGGGACATGACTATGGTCTAGTGGCTGTCAACGTGAATAGGACACATATACAGAAAATACACAGTAGGAAGCCACGATTACAAACCCATTTCAATGATATTTCACAAACGTCCTGGTTGAATGAACTAATACCTGAATATGTCATCTGAACATAAGAACACCAATCACAATCGTTCACTTTGAAGAAAAAAACATGTCAACTGACCTTGTGACCCACACATAAGTATGTTACTGATTTTATGCGATTCCTATAATTGATTAAATATTCAGTCGTGCCGCTATTTGCTAAGAGGCTTGCTAAGCGAATAACTGAAATTAAACGTGTCTTCAGTGGCATCCAACACATTACATCAAATCTTATCCTCTTCGAGCCGTGTGGCACATATGGCTCGCACAAGACCCCGCCAAACCGCTCTGTCCTGGGATCTCTTTGTTGCTGTGTCCCAGGTCAGTCCTCTTCTAGTGTTCGTCGCCAAGTTGTTGTGGTCTGCGTCTTCTTCTATTTCCTTCTCGCGTCTACCTCCTTTTTTAGGATGAGGCAGATATATTGTTGGTTTGTAGCTTGGTGATGTTGGAGATTACTGCTGATCCCGGTGTGATTTTGTTCGCAGCTCCAGTCTCGCCTACCGCAAATGTTAGCTGAGAGCCATCAAATCCGCCCTCTTGGGGGACAATTCAACTCATCGGATTCCAACGAAAGAACCGATGACGTCACCATACTGCCTAAGATTGTCCTTCGCGACATTTTGGGACGCAAGCTGGACATGAACTCCGAGCAGCAGAGGCTGATCAATGTGGCGCGTTGGCGGGTGGCTCATGGGCTCGGAGTCCAGCGCCTGACGGAGTGGCGTCTGCCCCACATGCCCCTGTCCGCCCGGCCAGACTTCTCCCGTACGGCCCCTGGTCGGGCACACAGGTCGCAGCGGGGCGCGGTCGGCGGGGTCAGGACAAGTGTCAGTCTAGATTAGATAGCAACCGGGTTAATTGGTTTTATGTTATGTTAATTCTTAATATTTAATTAAATGATCCCGATTGTTTATGATTTATTTGTGATTATTTAGATTTTATTCGATGGATGTAATATCGAAGGTGGCTAATGAATGTGATATTATTGTTAAACACTCGCATGCATACAAGCGTACGTGCATACATGCATACGCGCGTACACACACAAACACGCACGCACACGCACACACGCACACACGCACACACGCACACACGCACACACGCACACACGCACACACGCACACACGCGAACACCCGCACGCACGAACACACGCGCACACACACACCTCCACACACACACACAAACACTCTCACACACACACACACACCCACACACACACACTCACACACACACACGCACGCACGCACACACTTACACACACAAATAAACATGCACCCGCCCACAAACATGTTTCTTTCTTTTCAGGAGTCTACAGCCAATAAAGAAACTAGCCACAGGTATGATCAATAATTTGATTTTGTTAATTATATGCTATTTTTAAAAAGTAACATTACGTACTCGCGCATGTGACAAAATATCCATTCAGCTTTTTACACCACTACCCTATTAAGATGTTCTGTGCTCGTAGTGTAGATTCCTGTACTTTATCCTCTTCGAAGTCAAGTCGTCGTCAACGTCCAACTTGTCAACATATGCAGATAACTCGTTCCAACAGTTGTGATGTACTCTCTACGCCTAGCACCTCTTGCACATGGTAAGACATTTCGTCCGTGGACACAGGATATAAGAACGGTAAAATCAATAACAACACGTGCATGCATGCACACTTGTGTATGCCCTTCTAACAGTTCCTCTCTCGATTCCTTCTCAGATACCGTATCCACCATAGGACGCAGGGAAGACGCCACGCCCGCCCGCAGCACGGTGTGGAGGCGTGACTTCGCGGCACTGCTCATTCGTCTACAGACATGCTACGGCTGCGAACGAATCGCCAGTCCTCAGTACGTGTACTACAAACACATCGATATAAATTCGTCATCATAAATGTTGTTTTGAGTTATTACACATAATTTATGTTTCAAGAAACGTTTCCTCTTCCAATTATTGGGGATACGGCCTTCATCAGTGAAACTCAATTTCCTGTGAGATAATTTATATTAAATGGAATAATTATAATAATAATTAACTTATATGCCGCCTACATCCTTGGGAATCTGAGCTCAGAGGCGTAACATACAATAATCATTAGGCAAAATGTTGAACAGAAGCACGCAAGTGTCATCGTTAGAGCAAGGGACTGCCGAAGACGTATGAATGCAATTTCAAACAAATAAGTCTTGAGATTTTTTTACGAAAGGTAGCTATTATTTGAGTTGATTTTAAAGAGATTAGTAGTTGATTCCAGAGTGTGGATGTGCAACTACAGTAAAAGCATGTTTATGTAAGGAGCATTTTAAATATCGAGAAAACAACATTAAATAGTAATTAGAATCGAAGCAATATAAGATGGGTGTGACGTTGTTAAGTGATTTACAACAATCTAAATTTGAAAATATTAAAAACCCAAATCAGACTAGTCATTTGTAGTGTTTCCTCGCGATGAATAACTGATAGTCTTCGTTACACTATTTAAACAAATATTACACTGTTGAAAGTCAACTGAGAAAATCCGTGTTATTTTTGCATAAATGCATACAGCTTCAAGTGTAACAAGAATATTAATATAAGGTGGTAAATTTTAATGAATTACTTGACTTTTTGAGAATACCTTATTTGGTGTTAAACTGTAAGTCTTCTATTAACCTGTGGTGTATTGTTGTTTTACTAGAGTCTGCCTATTGGAGACAAGGCGAGTGTTCGCCGCGCTACAACCCAAAGGTGTGTCAACTTCCTCTCGGCATTCCTCGCTGTCTATGGTCGACACCAGAAGGACAACACAGTCTCTTCCTGTCAACCTCTGCACGAGCCTTGTGTGACGTCACGCTACAGCACGGATCAGGTAGAGTAGTATCACTGACATTGCAATGATGCTTTCATCCTAGGGCTTTCAATCATGTTACACAAGCCAATTTAGAATGCAAGAAATTGATGAAGACGGAAATGTTTCTACCTAGGGCCCACAAAACGTAATATTGTGTAGTGTAACCAGCTAAATTGTATGTGCAGTGCAGCTTCCTGTGTGGCAATGTCGATTTTGTAATGCGGGCAAGATGGCGTCACCACATATACACATGCACGTGCTTCAGTGTATGCACATATTCTATCCATTAGAAGCCAGACGTTTTGATATCGCATTCGTTCAACCGCACCAAGCTTATACCTATGCTATGTTGTCAGTTGATTCTAAATGAATACGTCGCGGTAAATGTTAACCGGACACGCGACAATGTTTCTCACTCGGTGTACCGCATCCGCCAGGTACCACACAGGCCACTGTCCACATAGCGACCGTCGGAGATGATCTTGCACACAACTGGACTGACAAGATGAAGAGTGGTGACAGAAGAAAACACCAACTGAGAATACTCAAAAGAAACAAAGTAATACACTTTGAAGTAACTACCTGTACATGTTTTACTTGTGATAATGAAACTTTATGGACAAGCCAGTGGCAGATGGTAGGGACACATATATATATATACCGTAGTTGAACATTGTAATTGCCATTAACGTTGCTAAATGTGCTACATTTACTTGTAAAAATCCACATGCACGGACACGGCCACGCACGCGAACACGCATTAGCACGCACGTTTATACAAACACGCACGCGCTCGCGCACACACCACACACACACACACACACACACACATATATACACAGGAACACACGCACACACGAACACACGCATATATAGTTAGATGATTTTACATATTTTCTCCGGATGAAAACTATGACGGTATTACCATTGTTCCGAAATGTTAGGTTATTTAGCAGGAATGTTTGTTTAGGTCGACACAGCAGCGAAGATATGTCGCATTTTTCATCAATAGAAGAAGCTTTTCTGGACATCGGAACAGAACCGGGTAAGTTTGTATAATATATCAGAGTATTCCTGCATTGCAAAGCCACCGTTACAGCCGTAATAATAATTGTGAACGATCTGATAAGAAAGAAGGCAAAGTGCGAGCGACAAAGCTGTAGTATCAAGTAATAGGTACTTTATTAATCTTGGGAATTATTTCCAAAATAGAACTATCAGAATTTGACAACATAATTAATTATTAATTTTTGGTTGTTTTAGCGTGGACAGGTCAGTGTTAGTGTGTGTATGTGTGAGTGTGTGTGTGTGTATGTGTGTGCGTGCTTGCGTGCATGTCAGCGAGCGAACATGCGGGCGTGTGTGCGTGAATGTATGTATGTGATTGGACTGTGTGTGCGTGTATGCGCGCGTGTATGTGTGTGTGTGTATGTGTGTGTGTGTGTGTGTGTGTGTGTGTGTGTGTGTGTGTGTGTGTGTGTGTGTGTGTGTGTGAGCGCTTGCATGCATTCGTGATTGTGTGTCAATGTGAATGCATGTGTGTTCACGCGCGAGTAATGCATGCATAATAACCGTAACATACAGCTATGCATTCACACGTTTAAACAGACATGGCTCGCCTACATGGAGCAAGACCTTTGGGCCATGTAACCATCCAATTTTGGGAAATGTAAATGCCTCCACACAGGACATGGGAACGAAGTTGTAGAATATACAATGGGGGGGTACTCTACTAAGTACTACTCTAAAGAAAAGACTTAGAGTTAACCATTAATGCTGATATGAAGGTTTCAGAGCAGTGCGGAATTGCAGATTCAAATGGACATCAAATCCTTGGATTAATTAGGCGAAATATAGCGTATAAGGAAAAAGAACTAAAAATATCGCTGTACAAAACAATGTGAGGCCTAATTTAGAGTAGTGTATTCAAGCTTGGAGGCCATATCGCAGGAGAACAGATATATGCTAAGAAGAGTGCAGAGGAGAACTACTAAAATTACACCAAAACTGAGTGATCTTAGTCACGAAATAGACTAAAAAATGTGGTTTAACAACGCTAGAGACCAGGAGATTGAGAGGAGATCAGATAGAAATGTTTAAAATATTGAATGGTTATGAAAATATTGATAGAAATATGTTTTTCTCAGTTAAGAAAGATGGACGGACTAGAGGACATGAAGTTACATTAGCAAAGGAGCAGTATAGATTATATATAAGAAAGTTCTCATTTTCACAAAGGACTCTAAATGAATGGAACAGATTATCTGCTGATTATGTGGGTGTAAGTAGCGTGAATATGTTTAACAATAAAATCGACACATATCTCAGAAGGCGGGATACACATAGATAAAAGGGTTGGACTCTCGATAAGCTAAAGGGCTTCCTTGTCCACCTGCCATCTAGAGTTAATTCTCTGGGTGGCAATCTTGTTAAATTTGGTTAAATCTTGTTAAATCCATCGGCGGACGAACTCGACTATGTGTTGTAAAACGAACTCTTGCCATTCATAACTGTACATCCTAGGTAACATTCATCTGCTAGCAGTGCAGTGGTGACAGAAAACATCCACGGTATTATAAACAGCTACGACATTCTTCCAATAATAAACAAGGTCGCGAGGAACCAGGAGCAAGTTACCAGTTCTGGTGGAGACTATGTGTCCAGTGCGTCAATGGATCTACCGACCTCTCTCTATGAAAGTACTGAACTCCAGATACAATTGCTATTTTGTGCTATTAATTATTCAGAAGCAAATTTCAAAGAAACGAATAGCATTGGTGCGATGTGTGCTTTTGGCGAAGTGAAATAAGGTTTGATTTAAAGGCGTCGTTGGAATTACGATATGCAGTAACATTTGCGGTGGTATTTAATTATCAATAAGATAGTGGAAGCAACAACGGCGGTGACCATAACATCAACCAAGACTTCGAAAACAAAACGAAATACTGATATTGGCTCAAAGACTGCTAGTCAATATCAGTCAGTAGTCAATACAAGTAACCAATTTAGATTAAAATAAAATAAAACCAACCTCTGTGCAAAATTGCGCTGTTTTTCGGTAAAGAAAATAGTTGCAGAAACGCGAAAATAATATTTCTAAAGCCACCTAACATGCCGGTAGTAGCATGTCAGCAACTGATTGCTTCTGTATTTCAGTCTGAGTGCGAGGTCTTCTGACGCGGTCGGGGGCCAAGAACGAGTTTCAACCACTGTTTGTCGAGTCCGCACGCGACGTTGCCCTCACGCAATCGGGGGCAATTGGAGAGTTTCATCGGCAGATGGTGGCCTCAGTTGAAGGCTCAACTTCCTCCGGAGCTCTTTCCTGGGCAGCGACATCCAAACAAACTCATCGTCGACAAATGCCAATCAACTGTCTATTTAGGTAGGTCGATTTAGGGAACCTGGCCGTCGTTACGAATGTAAGGCATATACAAGTGTACATTAAGCATGAATGTTTTTGTGGCAGATTTAAAAAAATATTATATTTCAGGGGTGCCTCAGTGTGTTGGAAGTGGAAATTGTGAGCGATCAGTTTTCAGGAGGTTTTCTTGGAATCAGTATATAATTTGATCGAACAGTGAACATGACATAATGAAGGTCCAACACACTGGTAAGGATTCTGAAATTACAACAACGATTTTCATATGCATAGTCATGTGGCGATACACAAACATGTCAGTGCTGCAAATACAATGTATACGCATCATACTACTTAATATAATAAATTACGATTATCACAACGTGTTTATATTAATATATATACGCACATTATGATAATCTTAGTTTAGTCGCGACAGAAATGTGTATTTCTATTTTCAATATATTTTCAGGGTGTCACTCCAGAAAGGTTAGTGAATTAGTCTTACAAATCCTTATTTTCATAATGTTAGGCTACAGGAAACACAATATCACGAAGTTGCATAATAATATCATAGGCGCGGTAGGTGGGCTGTGCCGGAGCTTCAGCACCATTCCGCCTCCGCCGTTGTCGGGTCATATCTTTCGGCGACCTTCAACATATTTTGAAGCTTACCACAAACCTCCAGTTGCACCCCCTTTGAGGTTCGCCAAAATTACCCACCGTCAGGCTCAACAAAAATCTCGACCTTTACCCACCGTTTAGAATCGCCAATAAAACCACATCCAGGCTCTCCAAAAACCTCGATTTGCACTCCTCTTGGGGTTTGCCAAAAAACACCTTCAGGTTCAACAAAAACTTCAAACTGCACCGATAAATGCACACCCCTTCACTTTATATTAGGGGGCTAAATTATCTTCACCCCTAACAAACTATTTTGTGCGTACGTGCTACCTACTTATGTTTGTTGCCCAATATAGCAACCCTGAATAGGGGGTTCTGGAGGGGTTCGTCTTGTAGCGAGGTGGCGCAGCGTCTAGAGCACTGGACTCTCAATCGAGAGTATATGGGATCGAATTCTGTGATCCCGTGTCGAACTTTTTATAAACGAGTACCTGTTGGATATTTGTGTGTGAATAGTCTTCGCGCATTAACTGGCTGAATCGTTCACCGAGAAGTCGAGATGGTGTTCGATTGAAGAGGTCTGCCAGGGATTAAAGTGTAAAGCGCTTTCAGCAGTCCTGAGGATATAGACGCGGAAACAGGAAGGGGGCAAAGGGGGCAGCTGCCCCCTGACATTTCTGTGGGGGGCAGACATATGGTTTTGCCCCCACCATTAAATGTGAGCGTGAATGTTTGTTGTTGCGACTAGTGTCAAAATGTAAATTTTATCAGACGACTAATGTGTATTTTTTTACTGTGAAAGGGGTGAGTCATTGGATGGTATACATACTGGTAGTGGCGAAAATTTGTTGAAAGCACGATGTTGTCCGATACGTATTTAAGCAAGTTTGTGTGCCATACCGGGCAGGCATATTCAACTACTGGTCTAATCACAGATACGTGTATTACAACCAAGTTATTTTGGTTGATACCAGCACGTTTCAACAGATAGATCATATACACTCTCTTTCTTGCCTTTGGTACTATTTCATGTACATGCCCATTCCAACTTAAATCCGATGATATAGTTACGCCGAGAACTTTTGCTTGAGAAACTCTCTCAATATCTGTCCCATTTATATCAATATACGGCAGAGATTCTACAAATGTTCTATCTTTCCCGAAACATCTAACCATTTCTATTGTCTTACTCGTATTGATGCGCATGTCATTATTACTAGACCATCGCTCAATAATGTTGGCAGAATCCTGTATAACTGATATCATAATTTGCTTGCATATTTCAAATATAGTGCAATCGTCAATATATTTAAATATAGGACAAGATTTTTGCAAATCATTTATATGAACCACAAAGTGTTTTGGTCATGACAAAGTTCCCTGGGGAACGCCCCCATTAGGGTAGCCTGGCTTTGACACGGCGTCGCCGATTTTTACTCTCTGTTCGCGGTCTAGTAGAAACGCTGCCATTCATCGGACCAGGTGTGGTGGTACTTCCATTGCAATCAGTTTCTGTATTAGTATATCATGGTTAGTTAGATCAAATGCTTTACTGTAATCGAGAAATAGCACTCTTACAAAATTGCATTTTATCTTAGTACGGTGCTAGTCAACCGAACCGGCAACTTAAAAAAGGTACCAAAGCTACTGGTCCGCGTTTTAGCAATGGCACAAACCTATTGTTTAGCAATGGCCTGCAAAACAATAGGTCTAAAAGAAAAAATATAATAAAAATAAACACGAAGAGCATAGTCTATTTGGATAGTGAGTACGTTACCGTACATTCGTTTCCGGAGCTTATTCAACTATAAAAACGACAAAGGAAATGGGGCTATACCGAGTGTAAAAATGCATTTATATTAACACCTTATTTTATGTAAACAGTGATTTCTGGTGGCCATTTCTGACGACAAGCTGATGTTTACTGCTAAAAAACGGTGTAATGTCCTCGGAAAAGTAGGCAGTCACACGGACCAGGAACACAGAAAGGTTACTGACCCGACGGCAAAGTAGGTGGTTAGTGACGACCCGCTATCGCATATTTCAAACACTGGTAATAACCGATGTCATTGATTTGTTGCCCACTGAGGGGGCTAGGCTTAAATGCTTGTAATATATGACTGCTGTCCTGATGTAAAACCCTAGCGCCGATGCCAACAGTACTGATACTGATTAGAATAACAGCATCGTTGTTCTAGAGAGTGTAAGGTACCCCACACACCACTTGTTTATTGTCATTTCTATATTCCTACAATGTATTGGCGCGTTCCAAGTTTACAGGAACAGTTTAACTAATACATAGTAAACAAGTGTTATCGAAAATTAGATCGAGTAATACCTGTTAATATCTGTTTCGTGTATTGAGAGAACATATATCCCTTACTGTTAATATGCCATTGCCTTGACAACAACATTCCATTACTTATTTCTAACTCTAACCGACTAGATCCTGCTCCCAGCGGCCGGATTTGCTTCCCAGTCAGGCGTGTGAGAGACGCCGAGCAGACAGTGTAGGCAGTGTATACACTGTATCATTGGACCCACTGGTTCCTATATGATGACCAAACTGTGGCGCCCTCTGGAGGAGAGTCGTTCACTACTCAGTACAGGTTTTCACAGGTTGTTGAAATACCGTGTAGAATAGAACAGCATAGGAATGTTTATTTTTTTTATTTACAAGTATCATGCTTATTTCGTCTACAGTTTCCCATATAGATGGAAATAAAATATCCATGCAATTCGGTGATGTTATAAAATGCGGCTGAAGTTGTTGAATGGAATCAGTGTATGTGCACAACCTGTTGTGTTTGGATACTGAACACAGGCAGGATTTGAACCTGCCACACACGACACTGGGACATATCTTTGCTATAAACTGCACAACTCAACAAAATGGTTAGACAAATAACTCACACAAAGTACTTGGGTCAGGCCACGGAAAATGTTTCCATTTCAAATTCACTACCTTCCTCTTGTCTCATGGTCATTATTTTAAGACATATTACTATATACTTCTAATTTCAGGCTAACTGTAAGACACATATCCTCAGAAACACATATGAATTTTCAATATTATAATTGGTTATCTTTAAATGGCATATATCTGTGGATGTTCAAACATCCTGTCCCTGTTTTAATGACAATTTCATGAGGGACATCATGTTCAGATTTCCCTCAGCTTAGCCATATTAAACTCAAAATTGACTTTACTACCTCTATAGATTAATGTATAACTAGTGTCTCACATGCAATGTGACTTGCAATATGTCTGTCACGTGCACAATTGGCCGTTATGTCCGTCACGAAAGTTGTTGTGATCATTTCAATGTGCATATTTACACAAACTTTCATATTCAGTGAGTGTACATTATCATTGCACGAGTTTTCCAGGATCATAACGTATCGACATGATCAGTTCAGCTCAACTGTGCGTAGATATATGAAGTGTGAAACAAAATATTTTTCTTTTCCTTGTGGTAAATAAGATTTTATTACTAATGTGTTGTAGATGCACATGATTAAAAAACGTATACATCAGTTGCATAGTGTCTGCAATGTTCGTCTACAAAGACGCACATGATTAAAGAAAGTATACACCAGTTGCATAGTGTCTACAATGTTCGTCTACAAAGACGCACATGATTAAAGAACGTATACATGAGTTGCATAGTGTCTACAATGTTCGTCTACAAAGACGCACATGATTAAAGAACGTATACATGAGTTGCATAGTGTCTACAATGTTCGTCTACAAAGACGCACATGATTAAAGAAAGTATACATGAGTTGCATAGTGTCTACAATGTTCGTCTACAAAGACGCACATGATTAAAGAACGTATACATGAGTTGCATAGTGTCTACAATGTTCGTCTACAAAGATGCACATGATTAAAGAAAGTATACATGAGTTGCATAATGTCTACAATGTTCGTCTACAAAGACGCACATGATTAAAGAACGTATACATGAGTTGCATAGTGTCTACAATGTTCGTCTACAAAGACGCACATCATTAAAGAAAGTATACATCAGTTGCATAGTGTCTACAATGTTCGTCTACAAAGACGCACATGATTAAAGAAAGTATACATGAGTTGCATAGTGTCTACAATGTTCGTCTACAAAGACGCACATGATTAAAGAACGTATACGTCAGTTGCAAAGTGTCTACAATGTTCGTCTACAAAGACGCACATGATTAAAGAAAGTATACATCAGTTGCATAGTGTCTACAATGTTCGTCTACAAAGACGCACATGATTAAAGAACGTATACATGAGTTGCATAGTGTCTACAATGTTCGTCTACAAAGACGCACATGATTAAAGAAAGTATACATGAGTTGCGTAGTGTCTACAATGTTCGTCTACAAAGACGCACATGATTAAAAAATTATACATCAGTTGCATAGTGTCTACAATGTTCGTCTACAAAGACGCACATGATTAAAGAACGTATACATGAGTTGCATAGTGTCTACAATGTTCGTCTACAAAGACGCACATGATTAAAGAACGTATACATGAGTTGCATAGTGTCTACAATGTTCGTCTACAAAGACGCACATGATTAAAGAACGTATACATGAGTTGCATAGTGTCTACAATGTTCGTCTACAAAGACGCACATGATTAAAGAACGTATACATGAGTTGCATAGTGTCTACAATGTTCGTCTACAAAGACGCACATGATTAAAGAACGTATACATGTAGTGTCTACAATGTTCGTCGTCAGTATAGTGTCTACAATGTTCGTCTACAAAGACGCACATGATTAAAGAACGTATACAAGAGTTGCATAGTGTCTACAATGTTCGTCTACAAAGACTCACATGATTAAAGAACGTATACATCAGTTGCATAGTGTCTACAATGTTCGTCTACAAAGACGCACATGTGCACCACAATAGTAGGTACACTTGTATTCATAAATGCCTAATGAACATTTATCCCTTGGGCCATGATGAATACATCTGCTTGTGAGCTTTCATTATGATGACTAATAATTATATTGGTAGTCACAATCGTTTCTGTTGAAAGTGAGTGACGGACATCATATCTACTGTGTTTATGATGATGTTTTTGAAATTGTTACTCCTATAACATATAACCCGCAATATGCGTATATTTTGTGTAGATAAACTCGTATCAACCAAGCAACTGTTCGGTCAATATACGCTACACACTTTTTACGTTTCTTGCAAAAATTCCTGTTGAATTAATCTTGTAGTTGATACAATTACTGTAACACAATTTGACTCTATTTAATGGTATGGCTGATATACGAAATATAATTTGGCACATGATGTCCGTCACATGCAGAAAAAAGTGCCAAATTGCTGCTATTGTAAAAACGCTGTATTTGTGGTGATTTTTATTGGTTATGCACTGAATTGCCATATTGGTACGCTAATATATTTCCGCTGTCAGGAACATTTGGAAATGAGAGTATTAGAACACCGTTTAATTTGCTTACCAAAATTTGGTACGGGAACATTTTCGGTGGCCTGGCCAATTTATTTTCCAACACAGATTCTAACAGCTAGCAATCAGTCACAAATGTATTTTCTATTGTTACTAATAAATTTATATAATCTGACAAAAATGTATAATACAATACATAGAAACAATGTGATCAAACATATAAACCCACTTTTCTATGGACTAGGCTGCCAACTGTTGTTTGAACATTTCTTCCGTGGAATCACGCTCAGTTAAAATGGTTGTCCAACACTCACGTAGTGTGTCTGTTTTGTTCAGAAAATGGGACATTCAAAGACGTGCACATGTATCCTAGTAGGAACAGCCAAGTAAGTAATGACTGAGTAAGTAATGACTGTTACACTGGCACATGTTGTAGTATTTACCAATATGAAACATAATCTTTAGTTTTTCTGTTTTCCTTATGTCAAATAACACTTTAAAAATGGATAGCGTATACGTCAACCAATATACTCACACAAGCGTGATGCTAATTTGTTTGTGTTGTGTGATTTTAACTAGACACTGTAGAATGTCGATGATACAACTGTGTTTTCGCATCATATCTGGTCACAATATGTCAGCGAAATACATGGATAATTATGAGGTGATATATCAAAACATCAATTTTAATCTATATAGGAACACAGGGACGAATTAGCCACAGGATTAGTTATAATTTATTTAAATTTATATTATGTGTAGCAAGTCCATAACTATCACATCAATTAATTATATTAATCCCGCTTTCAGAGATATTAAAGTTTTTTTATGTACTAACATATTAATTGCAGCGTTCATAATAATAATAAGACAAACCATGAATGGCACCAAGCAAGACAAAATAGAGATCTGGAAGTGGAAGACACTGGTGCCATACTGCTTATAGTACATAACTAACAGTGCTACGCATAAGCTCGGGACATCGCATCGGCGTCTTTCGAAGATTTGTAACAGCCTGATCCCTCACAGCTGACCAATTACAGGTTGGTAGTGACACCTCAAAGGAGAATTATAGTGGCCCCTAGGCCCCGGCGTTCCAAACCGTTGTGGTCATCCATACCACGTAATATATAATCGTATTAATGTTGGCGCACATCAAGTCACTACCAGTATAAACAATTTACTTGTTTTTATACCATGGCAGACACAGACACCAATTGTGGGTGTGAACTTCGAATTTTATTAATCTTACATATTATATCTAGAAACGTATGGTATTATCATTTTTATGTCACATAATAGATAAATTATAATAATGCTGCTTTCGTGGCTTGGCACCATTCCTCGAAAAACAAAACGTAGACAAACATGTGGAACATTAATTCAATGTTATTCAGTTACTTTTCAGGTCTTGAAAATGGCCCAGTAAGATTTAATTTTATGTTTGCAAGACAAAAGAGAGAATCAGGAAGTGGAAGACACTGGAGTCGTACTGCCTATGATACAGAGCTAACTGTACCAATGATCGGCTCGGGATCTCGCTTCGGGAGCTTCTTACAACACTACCCTGGAGAGTAGTGTCACAGCCTTATCTCTCACAGCTGACCCACACCGTGTGGAAGTACCCTGCAGGGGAGAGAAATACCGGATCCCAGGCCGTCCGGTTTTCCCATAACCGGTTTGGTATAACCCTATATATTGAGCACGTCAAGCTGCAATTAAAATATAACATTTACCTGCTTTTAAACCCTGCCCGACACAAACCGGCAGATTTGTGGTGTGAACTTCAATTTTAATTAATCTTGCATATCTACACCTAGTGAAGATATTGATTCGTTAGAATAGTACTAAAACTTTGGTCATATGTTATGTTACATGATATGATGCAGTAAACTTATGTATACGCGGCGTAAATAATATTAGTAATATATTATATGTATTCTGAGCTATGCCTATGACGGAAGTGAGCAACTCCAAGATGGCGGACAGAGTGCCAGCGCCGATTGATCGATTGTTTAGTCTAGATTAAGAATGTTATGACATTGTTATCATGCGTGCAACACATACTTGTATATAATTGCGATAACATGAAAATAGTATTACTATTACATGTATTCTGATCTATGAAGATTCATGGATAGTCATGTTATTAGAATGGGTGATTCACAAGATGGCGCACACAATGTCGGCGCCGGTTGTTTGTTTATGAGATCAACAGTGTGAATAAATTGTTATCATGTGTGCAACACGTACGTGCGTATATACGCAATAACATAACAATAAATACAATAGATAGTAGTTTTTATATACACATTTATGCATGATAAAGTGCATTAAATGCTACAACGACCCAGTGGCCTCGTACCAAATATATCATAACAACGGTTCAAGTACAATACAATACAGTACAGTACAGTACAATACAGTACAGTACAATACAATACAGTACAGTACAGTACAATTCTTTACGGTACAGCACAGCACAGTAGTGATGGTGAATTGGAAACGGGGATTGTTGAAGTGAGAACATATGTTTCTAATTCTAAATGTTTACGTCTTAAATAATAACGGTTGGCTACGGCCAGTTTACTCCCCCGTGGTGCGTTTCGTTATTAAATATTTCAACTATTACATATAATTGTGTTGTATGTAACAATACAATAAGATTTGTTTCTAATACATTGATAATTCCATGCTAACTTAATTAATCGAACACGCGTATGTATATCTGTATTGAGACTGGCAAGATTTTCAATAGACATCACAATAGAGCGTGTGTGTAAATATGTCTGGCTGTCTGTCTCTGCGTGTGAAAAGCTGTGTGTCTGATTTGTCCTTGATCTCGCGCGACAATACAACATCTACTAACCAACCTTCCATAGTGCGTGTTTCTGCGCCAATCATCCGGGAAATGCAAACCCTGCTAGACGTCTGTTTTGTCCGGTAGTCTGGCGATATTACAATTCTGGTACTGCTACACCTGAAGGCAACTGCGCTCCTTCCACATAAACAGTGGCGGTTGTTTAACGCTGGTTGGTCACCTCATGCTTTTACAAATTTCCAGGTGCATTGACAGAAGCGCCCGCTCGGCAGGGTTTGTTACGTAATAGAAGCTATATTGGATAACTCCGTGTTGGCATGCGACCAGATCAGGATTGTTGGACGCATTCACGCGATGGGGTTTATCTTCGGGGACCGCTACGGTTGCCGAATTGGCCTAGACCTGATACATAAAAAATACAACGACAATTTTATATATTTTGTGTCTCTTTTCTCTCTCATACTTTTGGTCTTTCGTATGTTTTCTTTTTCGTCTCTTTTTTGTTTCCTCTAACAATAAACCAACCGTTGTTTGGTGATCAAGATTGGTCGGTCAACGTAATATACTGATGCAGATAGATACACTCCTAGCCAATTTGGCTTTAAGCCTAAACATGGAACGGAGTTATCCATGTTTTAATTCAAGGAATTGTTTTTAAACGTTTCGTAACGCTTGCCCGTAGACCCTCCTAATACGCTTTTTTATGCTGATCTGGAGAACCCCACCATTAATCGTGACGTACTATGCGAATGACTGTTTACATATAGGACGTTTTTTACATACAAAACCGTGGCATTGCCGCTAACCCCAATCTTTACACAGTTTCTATTCTTTTTAACAGATCATCCTTTGTAATATACACATTATAGATTTAATGAGGGTATTATTAAATCTTACAATGTGCAAATTTAGCCATTAAGGGCAAGTCCTCAAAAGGCCCTTTCAATGATAAAACAAGCCAACTTTAAAATAGCAATTTATTGAAGGTAATATCCTGATCTTCGTTATCATAAAAGGCAATTAAGTAATTGTTATGTAAGTCCGTACAGAAATAGGCCAATTGCTCTATAAAAGGGCAAATACTTGTGGACATGTCTCAAAAACTGCAGTAAGGGTAAATTGCAATTTTGTTTATAAAATAAAACGACAACTATATAGGAGCAATAACGCGGGACTATCATTTCCATTCCAAACAGGACAACATTATCAATAAACGGGCACTTTCCGCTTCAAACAGAACCAAACTGTCTATAAAAGGGTTAAAGTCTTAACCGAGGTCTCATAACAAGGCGTAAGTTGGGGAGCTAAATCGTTATAACAAATGCCAATTATTCTCCAATGCCGCAAGTTCTTTGCTAACAAAGGATATTTTTAAAGACAAATGGACAATTTATTTAACAAAATGGCAAGTCCAAGAGTTACATTATATTGTCAACAGCAAAAACTGTGCTATAAAAGGACACATTAGTGGGGAGTGTCCCCAAAAGGACACTTCCACGGTTACAAGGGAAAGTTGCTAAACATTATAATTTCCTGTCTCACTTGTAAAAAGATAGTATACCGGAAGCTATGTCCCAAACAGCATTTTGTTTTTAAAATAGAAATTTCTTTATAACAGAGCATTATTCCAAACTTACACTTTAATTGTGATAAATTACCGGTTAAGAAAGCAGGATAGGGGAAGTGTACGCTCATAGATGGGTATGTCACCTGAATTGACTACATAACTTACTTCCACAGCTTAACACAATGAACTGAACAAACTGATCCCTCTCAGTTCAATTAGAATCACAGCATGACTAAACAAGTATATTTTATCCACAAAAATACAAGCCTCACTAGGCTCGATTTTGTTTTCTAAAGGGAAAGGGTGCTATAAAATGACATAGTATTAGAGCAAAGACCCAAACATGGCACTTTCACTATCAAAATGACGCAGGTTTCCATACAATGAACATTTCCTTTCAATTACCAAATGAACAACATATTGGATGTGTGCGAAAATTGCATTTTTTCTCAAAAAAGCTAATTATTAATAATGTTCTCAAAACCTGCACTTTTACTGATGACAAAATACCTCAATGGAAAAGAAGTATGCCTGTTCCGAATTGACTCCATCATCTTAATTGACAACGGAAATCACTTCCCAGCTTCGCTAAATGTTCAGTTTTATGACATGTTCACCAACATAAATTATCACCCTAACTAATCCCTAAGTTTAATTAACATCGTTGCACGACTCAATAATTTCAGTTTCATGTTTCATTTGTGGCTTCTAGTTCAAGGTTCAAATTATTGAATCCATCAGTGCTTAGATCTATTCCGAAAACAACAGTAACCTGACATCTAGCGATCGGTTATAATTGTGTAAGTAATATACATACATATATAATTATGTTATGTCCACAAATAATTTAGTACTTCGTGTGCAGATACGCGCGCATGCGCATGTGCGTTATAGAGAGGGCGATTGGAAAAGTAGTTTCACATTTGTACGGATAAAATTACCAAGCAAATTTTAGATCCCGAAAAGATGAAACCGTTGCCTTTGTGCTAAGCACCCATTTTGCATCAGCAGGAACATCAGTTACTTCAAACAACAGCTAGAGCAGAACCCGAATCAAAATTAAATCATGAACTGCTTCATGAAAGTAAAACGCCTCACACTATTCTACTCACGGAGCGCAAAAAGCCAGCTTCATTGTTAATAGAACAAACATGAAAACAACAAAATGTACACACCAACCTGAAGCACATTCTATTAGCATTGCCAACAGTAAATGTCAAAGGGTTTGTGTCAGCTCAAACACAATTAATGGCAATGGTACTGTTCAGAATCCACCAGAGGTACTAATTTCCAGAGACGCATCGCCTAAACTTAGTTTGAGTTATGTTTTATGAATGAACTGAAACGGGGTAAACCACCTGATTATGAATATGAATGAATATCCGTGTTCACAAGATATTATTCTTTGTTATTCAAGTGGGTGTGATGTATACGGTACGATTTTGGTTTGCTGCAAATTGGTCACAGGCACGCACATACACGCTCTGCCATGCTCTGGCACGCGCAGGCACGCGCATGCACGCGCAGACACGCACAGGCACACGCAGGCACGCGCAGGCACGCACAGGCACGCACAGGCACGCGCTGGCACGCGATGACACGCGATGACACGCGATGGCACGCGATTGCACGCGATGGTACGCGATGGCACGCGATGGCAGGCGATGGCACGCGCGGGCATGCAAAGACACACACAGATACGCTGAGACGCACACCGATGCGAGGAGATACGCGCAGACTCGCGCAGACATGCACGCACACGCGTAAGACCTCGGATATACAACATGAAGTAATTCGCAAAAGTGACTTACCCAATAAAGTGTCCTTAGGGTCTGCACAATTCTCTTGTTGACTGCGGAACAGTTGCGAAACAGCCTTGCCTTTTTCAAATGTTTAACTGTATGGAACGGGTTATGTACCATTATGTAGAGCTCGACGGCGGGAAATCCAAGTATAATCCACTCAATAAAACCACGAAGAACGACGAGGTTGGTTCTCTTCGATACCAAATGGCGTTGCATGTGCTCACGACAGGTGAATAGTTTGCCCAGGTGTGTGATCGATTCTTCGTCAGTAGCTCGTCTGTAGCTTGTGTCTGTAAGCAAAACCCTTCTATTGGCAGGGGAGGAGCACAGTCTGTTGTAATTCATGGACATACATAATTATTTTGTAATGTTCCAATCGCGACAATGTTGACTCTTTCCTGCAGAACGTCCATAATTACACATACAGTCCCTGTACAATATACCAACTGAACCAATACCCCATTGGATATGCGATCAGTTCCCATATATATTAGTTAGTTAACAAAATGGCAAGCTGTTCTTGGTGTGGCCAACTCTACAGTGACAGTGTCCACTGTTGTTGTCATCCGCGAATGGTGTCAGGCAATTTTGCGTAAGTGTTATTTCTTTCTTGCAGTGTTGCTTCTGTGCAATTGCCTTGCGCTACCCATCACGTAATGTCATAAGAAGATTGGGGTGTGTTGTGAGTGGAACGTGATGTCATCAGAAGACTGGGATGTGTTGTGAGTGGAACATAATGTCATCGGAAGGTCGGGGTGTCTTGTGAGTGGAACGTAGTGTCAATGGAAGGTTGGGTGTGTTGTGAGTTGAACGTAATATCAAAGAACGGTTGGGGGTGTTGTAAGTGGAACGTAATGTCAATGGAAGATTGGTGTGTGTTGTGAGTGGAAGGTAAATGTTAATGAAAGATCGGAATGTGTTGTGTGTGGAACGTAGTTTCAATGGGAGGTTGGGTGTGTTGTGAGTGGAACGTAATGTCATTAAAATATTGGGATGTGTTGTGAGTGGAACATAATGTCATCGGAAGGTTTGGTGTGTTGTGAGTGGAACGTAGTGTCAATGGAAGGTTGGGTGTGTTGTGAGTGGAACGTAATGTCAATGGAATGTTGCGGTGTGTTGTTATTGGAACATAATGTCAATGGAAGGTTGGTGTGTGTTGTGATTGGAACGTAATGTCATCGGGAGGACGGGGTGTGTTGTGAGTGGAATGTAATGTCAATTGAAGGTCGTGGTGTGTTTTGAGTGGAAGGTAATGTCAATGGAAGGTTGCGGTGTGTTGTGAGTGGAATGTAATGTCAATTGAAGGTCGGGATGTGTTTTGAGTGGAAGGTAATGCCAATGGAAGGTTGCGGTGTGTTGTGAGTGGAATGTAATGTCAATTGAAGGTCGGGATGTGTTTTGAGTGGAAGGTAATGCCAATGGAAGGTTGCGGTGTGTTGTGAATGGAATGTAATGTCAATTGAAGGTCGGGGTGTGTTTTGAGTGGAAGGTAATGCCAATGGAAGGTTGCGGTGTGTTGTGAGTGGAACGTAATGTCAATGGAACGTTGGGTTGTGTTTTGAGTGGAAAGGAGAGGATCAAGAGGAGAACAACATACCCTATCTCGTCTGAAACAAGACTCCCATTACAACCTACTCGAGGTATCCGACGGATACTGGTCACCGTAACGCACCAGGCTAGTTAGATGGGGGATCTCGGAACAGCATGGGGCCCCAGAGGTGAATTGTGCAGTGCCTATCGAGGTATGGACAAGCTCTGTCACTGTACAAACCCATCTTTCAATTATGGGCAAATAACAGTCACTGTGTTGTGGTTTCAAGCTCTTTGGCCATATGGTAGCACTTAAGGTCGGTAGACTGTTAGAACTGCCCTCTCCCGATCGATTACTCACAGTATTGGCCTGTCCTTGCTGATGGATCCAGTTTCACATCATCGAGAGAGTGGTGGAAGTAATGTTAAACCAGTCACAATAAAACCTCCAATCACAGTAATACAATTGCCCGCAGTTCAAATGGTTCACAAATGTACGAAGCCTCACACCAGATTAGCCGTCGCCTGGGTAAACTAGAGCCGCGTTCTCCAAACATTTATTTCTTTGGAATCGACAATTTACAAGGAAGCAAAATGATCATCGCGCAATGGATGTGCGAACACTGCTAGATAGAGCAAGCACATTTAAATGATCACAATGACGTACTGCCTTAGTATATAGCGAGGGAACTACCAATTCAGATATAATATTTATATGTATGCGTCCCTGACACATACCTACTCCTATGCAAAGCAACAATGGAAGACAAGTGTAGATTGAAATAGGCCAACTTAATGACATTTAGCTTTATTCGTTTACATAACTCATAAATTACAACATAAATACATATTCACAGCAAACATGCCGGCCCCAATGGTATTGCTAACCACTACCTACAAGTCGTAGACGTATTACCAACCACCAGTACTAACTATCTCACGACACTATATTTACAATTGACACCGTATCGGTGGGGGTCATTGCATCTAGTGAAGCACGTATTTCTGACATTAGGAGGTATTGGTGGATATACCTTCTTCTGGAGTGGTATACCAACAGATCAGCGCAGAAGTCACTGTTGCGAGTTACTTCATGTTGTATATCGAAGGTCATGACATGATGTCAATATTTGTGTGTGAGAGCGCGCGCGCGCGCATGCGTGCGTGCTTGTCTGCGCGTGTCTGCTCGTATCAGTGCGCGTCTCTGCGTATCTGTGTGTGTCTGCGCGTGCCTGTGCGTGCCAGCGCGTGTCAGCGCATGCTTGCGGGTGCTGGCGCGTACCTGCGCGTGCCTGTGCGTGTTTGAACATTTGCATCAATGCATGATGGGCCTGTAGGAAACCAGTTTTGTTTAGCTGTGCTCGACACAATGAAGTTATAAATAACAGTTGCGCAGTTGTTTTTAATTTTGTTGTATTTCTATAACTTTTCACTACCAGAATGCATATCATACTTTTGTGACTTAAAACATGTACAGTAAACACAGAATGCGCATTATAATATTCATGTCCAGCTTTTCTGCAAGACAACTATAAATAATTTCTGGCACAAGTCTGTGCATGAATCTCTGTTGTGTCTGAACTTTTGATGTTGTGGTCGGTATGGATGTAAGTCTGAAGTTAGCTGGCACTATTTTGAGAATTGCACAAAATATTGCTGGTTCTTGTGCAGTGTCGTATGTCTTATTTGATTGTATTCATCAATAGGAGTTAGTGTATCTGTCTTGTCTCTTCTCCGTGTGGTATGTGTAAGGGCAGCCAGTAAAGAAATGATGTGTGTTGATGCACAAGTGAAGTATGTTTCTAATCGAAGCATTCTTTGCTCATTCTATGGCTGCCATTCTGCCCTTAATGTTTTATACAGGATGTTTTAGGTGCAGCTGTACTTGTGCACGTCATCTTATTCAATGCATTAGTTGTAACAATTATTTGTCTTAGAGCTCTACTGAGTTATACATATATATGTTGGTATTTAACAGATGAGCCTGTTTATGTAAGTCAATTTATATCACCTTACTACACAAACGAAAGTCATATCACCTGAATTCAAGAACTTATGATGTTTTTGTACCATACAAGTCTAATGCAGTTATTGTGCGACTGTTGAATACCAAATGTTTTGCAGGTGATTAGTTTATGAAATGTTCAATAAATTAAGGGCCATTTACACGAATGGTTTCTTTATATCCAATTTTGGTGCAATTATGTCACTTGTCTAGAAACTGCGGGTGTCAGCTATTAGCTTGCACCAATCTGGGGAAGTGTTTTAAAGAATGGCCACAAGTCCCATGTGTAGGTTGCTGTATTCTGATTTGCTAGTGTTTCAGAAATTACACCAGCGTGTCGTAGAAGTGGAATCGGTTACAATTCTATGACACGGTCATAGTCACAAATTGGCTCCACTAATCGGTCATATGAGGATGTTTAATTGTGGGTCAGACAACATCATGAGATAAGCATCCAAATAAAATGTAATGTGTAAACAGTTCTTTCCTATGAAATTAATTACAAGAAGACTGATAGATGTGTGCAGGTAACAACAACCCAAAGCCGTCAAGGCGTGACCTTAGTGCAGTACTGCCGACATTTCCACACAAACCATTTTCAGACCAGATGTTTTTCTAGTGAAAATAGTTTGCAAGGTTGTTCACTTGGATCAAATGTAAATGTGCAAGTTCCAATTACCTGAAAATGTGATTTAATTTTGGTTTTCCAATGTGTATTGTCTGACATGTTGCAAGTAGTGCACCTGCAGAGAGCATTTATAAATATGGCAGAACCTCGCTGTGTGGTCACCTCGGTACACAGCCACCTCGCATTTAAGGTCACCCTAGGACAGTCCCAAATTATTTGTGTAACAGTAAATTATAGCAAGTAATATGGTGACCTTGGAATTCAGGTCACTTCGACCCAATCCTGTGGGTGACCTTAATAGTGAAATCCCACCAAATCATAGTAATGACCGTTACGCTTTAAAAGCTAGACAAAATGTAAACCACACTATTTCTCAGAAACTTTATTGTGTTCATGGGAATGTTGCACAATTTGCATCACATGGCAACAGTGTCATGTGACTTGCATGACAACCAGGAGGACACCTCGAACAGTGTATATAGAGACAGGCACACCCTTTACTGGTGAACAAACATGTTCTTCACCAACGCTACGGGACTATTTAAGATCGGTATCTGATTGAGACTGACAAATACACCAACAAGAATTTAACAACACCCATTATTAATTGTTTGAAACCTGCACTTGGACATGCATCAAAGCTAAACATTACCTAGTACCTACCCCAAACTAAACCCCCCACATTATGTAATGTTCATTTGTACGTACACACGCATACATCATAATGTACATTCTGTGGGATGCTATCCTGGTAATATACAATTCATGTTATCTTAAGAGTGAAATACTTTATTAGACCGACAAACATTACAGGGTAAACAATGTTGCTACTAAATCATTCTTTGAATTGCTCTAATTACCATCCAGCATTGTGATAATCATCTAAATATATACATTAGTACCTTCTCTTTGGAAAGGTACCTTCTGTTTAGAAAGATCAATTGTGAAAGCATATTGCGACAAACCAGTTAACCTAATACTGCCTACAATGCCAATGAATGAATGAATGAATGAATGAACGTTTATTCAGAACATTGATAACAATATATATATACAAGACAAGACAACCAAACAAGTTTAACTATAATACAAGTGAGAATATACAATGTTTGAAGTATTTAGATGTTGCCAGACAAAATTGAAAATCTCTTGGCTGCCCAAATTGTCATCTTTGAACCGGTGTGTACATTTAGTTCAGTAAAAATAACATTATGACGTAACCAAGAAAATGCTTTGGAACAATTTATTACCATCTTGGCTGCTACCAACTGATTCAACACCATAATGAATTTAATAACCAGTCTAATTCTCTTTGTATATCATATCACCATTGCTCAGTTGTGGCTGTCAAAGTGTCCACAACGACCCACAGCGTATTGTCAAATTGTGGGACACTACATTTAATAAATCTGACATATCAGAGTTAGCAAACATTCAATAGATAAATAACACATAACTGTTTGTAAACAGAGGCACACTACCTTCATCGAAGGCTACAACATGCATTGCCAAAATTGATTAGTTTGATTTACAAATTAATCGTTAAGTGGCACAGCAGTTATACTGATGCATGGAAATGCCAGGTCTTTCCTTACTGGAACAATGGCACCAGCCCAGACCTTCCAAGTTGACAATCTAATAGCGGGAGATCTCTCCCATATGGGGCATCTGAAAGTGGGAGTTTTGTTTGAACATTTTACAGTTTCTTGTTGGTAGCGCCATTTACAAAAAATTTATTTCCTGAATTACATAAGAAATCTGGTATTTCTACACATCCAGCCCACAGTAAAAATGTTCATGTTTTTTGTTTTATCAGTTTATTTTCTCCAATAACTCATTAGCTTAAACTTAAAATTTCAAATCAAATACAACAAAAGCAGGTGCATATTCTTTGCAAATTGACCATAAACCAGATTTCTACTGTATCGGAAGATTAGGAAGGTCTGTCACACAAACTCAGTAGTGTTTGCAAGCACCCCTATTTCGACTCCCCGATCGCGATCGTGCCACAAGATTAATTTGATTGTTGGACAATCGAACCGATCACATGACACAATTGGGAAGGGAGTCAAGATCAGAGAGCTTGCAAACACTCTACCCTTGGTTTCCTGAGAGTGCCAAAGCTAAATTTTGGCCGCCTGGAGGTTGTCTTGAACTACAGGCAGATGGAGAGTAATTTACCATATGCTATTAGCCCTGATGTAGGCAGTTGCGTCTTTGGACTGTGCAACATAATACAACTCCACATTTAGCACCTGATTGATGACAGCGGTAACATTTAGCAGCACGGCAGTGAACACAGTCATAGTCACTATGTAGTAAGGATACCTCGGATCTCATCTACGATGTTCAACAATATTGATTCGTCGCTGCTCTTGCCGTCAAAGTTCAAGGTGTTTGGCTGAAACAAAACAGTTTGAAAATGCCAATCTACATTGTCAAGACATGTCACTGCAATTCTGTTAGTTTTTATGAAATTGCACAGACCAATGTCAGTTATTAAACCAACAGCATCAAATGTAGTTTTGTGGTAACTTGGAAATATAAGTGCACGAGACACAACTACTATTAATATGTAGCTGATGTAAACATCTATTGAAATAACGCAAAAATGCATTATATTATAGCACTTGACATGTTTACTCCCCCATTAAATCCTACTACTAACACAATTCTGAATACCACATTTATACCACAGACAATGAACTATGAAAAACACTTTCATGTAAAATTATAATTATCAGGAGCAAATACAAGATATTGAGATATTGGCACTGAGTGGACAATGCAACTAAATACAATGAAGAGAGATGGGCAGAATAAACCCCCTTACCTGCAGCTTCACTAGTAATCACAGATAATGGGTCCGGATGCTACGGCTGTATAGAGATGTAGTGTTACCGATCTGCTCCACCACTGCAAGTGAAGGAACACAACGTTCAAACCGGTGCCAATGATATCTACACGGAGTGATTATCCAATTTTTTTAATTTCTTGTTTGAATGTAACTGTCAACAATATATTTAGTGAAATCGGTTGTAATTTTACCTAGTAACTTACTCCGGTGGCCGCGACTGTACCACCAGTGAAAACAGTGCAGATGCCTGCACCCCATATATGAGACTCAAGGGAATCCCAAAATAATTATCCGTTTGACCATTCTCCTGAGCGGTAATGTGTGTTCAAGTAACTACTACTTCTTAACCATTACATGTAATATCAGCCACAACTGCATGGCCAAAACCGAAACAATATAATTTTGAAGGTAACAAGGTTATTGGCTCTGGTTAACTTCAGCATTTTAGCAAGATGATACCCTCTCGGTTGTGAGGATGGTTCAGCAAGAACAACAATTCGCTGTGGATGACCTTGAGATGACCTACCGCAAAAGTGGGCGAGGAAGCAGATCTTTGCGAGGATTGGATCCAGCTCGGCGACTGTCGCCTACATGGATGACTTGTGCTCCAGGTCGCCACTGCCTAGTAACTTGGTGAAGGCATCGCTGTCAAAAACGTAAGAGCACCATATTTCATAATATATATAGCACACTTTTCAGCCTAAACGGCTCAAAGGCGCTTTACAAATTCATTCAAGCAATTCATACATACTAAAAAAACTCAAAACATAAAATCTAGTACATTTCTATATAAAAAACTATGGTAAATTAAAACTAGAGATCTAATATATGTTAATTACAAAGTATCTCTAGAATAAACACATACAAAACTGTGAACAATGCAAGTGTTTTATATAAAATGTCATAAATAATTAAAAGTACTAAAATGCCTTGCGAAATAAGTACATTTTTATAACTGTCTTTTGAATACGTCTGTCGATGGAGCCTGGCGAATGGATAGAGGTATGTTGTTCCATAGTGTGGGTGAAGCCAAAGAGCCTTCTCTGTGGCTGCTACTATTTTGGCAAATGTCCATTGGATATCTACCAAATCGTACAAATAATCATTCATAACTCTTATATATTTTCTCAAACTTGATGGACATGCTACACTACATGACATTCCTTAGTTTTGTTGGTTTTGAGTAAGATTTTTTTATTGTGGGATTTTTTCCATATAGAATCCAAATAGCATGTCTCAAAAGCAACTCCTGCAAGTATTTTAATGTGCAGTTAGCTGTGAGTCTAGCATAATCCTATCAATACACAGTAAAACTTGACCATAGTAGACATTGTTTAGACTGTGAAATATGTCCATTATGGCCAGGTTACCATTATGAACAGGTAGTGGACAATACAAACTAGTCCTTCAGGACTTTCAAGTGTCCACTGTAGACATCTAACAACTGCTAGAAGACAAGAAACACACATATCACAAGGCACCCCAACCAAGTAGTAGGTACAGGCCAGACTCAGCTTGAAGTCAATCTTCTCCTGTGTCGCTTCCTCTTAATTCTATACACTCATCACAAGGCACCCCAACCAAGTAGGAGGTACAGGGCAGACTCAGCTTGAAGTCAATCTTCTCCTGTGTTACTTCCTCTTAATTCTATACACTCATCACAAGGCACCCCAACCAAGTAGGAGGTACGGGGCAGACTCAGCTTGAAGTCAATCTTCTCCTGTGTCGCTTCCTATTCATTCTACACACCCATCACAAGGCACCCCAACCAATTAGGAAGTACAGGGCAGACTCAGCTTCAAGTCAATCTTCTCCTGTGTTGCTTCCTATTCATTCTACACACCCATCACAAGGCACCCCAACCAAGTAGGAGGTACAGGGCAGACTCAGCTTCAAGTCAATCTTCTCCTGTGTTGCTTCCTATTCATTCTACACACCCATCACAAGGCACCCCAACCAAGTAGGAGGTACAGGGCAGACTCAGCTTGAGGTAATCTTCTCCTGTGTTGCTTCCTATTCATTCTACACACCCATCACAAGGCACCCCAACCAAGTAGAGGTACAGGGCAGACTCAGCTTGAAGTCAATCTTCTCCTGTGTCGCTTCCTCTTAATTCTATACACCCATCACAAGGCACCCCAACCAAGTAGGAGGTACGGGGCAGACTCAGCTTGAAGTCAATCTTCTCCTGTGTCACTCCCTCTTCATTCTACACACCATCACAAGGCACCCCAACCAAGTAGGAGGTACACGGCAGATTCAGCTTGAAGTAAATCTTCTCCTGTGTCGCTTCCTATTCATTCTACACACCCATCACAAGGCACCCCAACCAAGTAGGAGGTACAGGGCAGACTCAGCTTGAAATCAATTTTCTCCAGTGTTGCTTCCTATTCATTCTACACACCCATCACAAGGCACCCCAACCAAGTAGGTTGTACAGGGCAGACTCAGCATCAAGTAAATCTTCTCCTGTGTCGCTTCCTATTCATTCTATACACCCATCACAAGGCACCCCAACCAAGTAGAAGGTACAGGGCAGACTCAGCTTGAAGTCAATCTTCTCCTGTGTCACTCCATCTACATTCTACACACCCACCACAAGGCACCCCAACCAAGTAGGAGGTACGGGGCAGACTGAGCTTGAAGTCAATCTTCTCCTGTGTCACTCCCTCTTCATACTACACACCCAACACAAGGCACCCCAAGCAAGTAGGTGGTATATGGAAGACTGAGCTTGAAGTAAATCTTCTCCTGTGTCACTCCCTCTTCATTCTACACACTCATCACAAGGCACCCCAACCAAGTAGGTGGTATATGGAAGACTCAGCTTGAAGTCAGTCTTCTCCTATGTCACTCCCTCTGCATTCTACACACCCATCACAAGGCACCCCAACCAAGTAGGTGGTATATGGAAGACTCAGCTTTTAAGCCAATCTTCTCCTGTGTCACTCCCTCTTCATTCTACACACTCATCACAAGGCACCCCAACCAAGTAGGAGGTATATGGAAGACTCAGCTTGAAGCCAATCTTCTCCTGTGTCACTCCCTCTTCATTCTACACACTCATCACAAGGCACCCCAACCAAGTAGGTGGTATGTGGAAGACTCAGCTTGAAGTCAATCTTCTCCTGTGTCACTCCCTCTTCATTCTACACACCCATCACAAGGCACCCCAACTAAGTAGGAGGTACAGGGCAGACTCAGCTTGAAGTCAATCTTCTCCTGTGTCGCTTCCTATTCATTCTACACACCCATCACAAGGCACCCCAACCAAGTAGGAGGTACAGGGCAGACTCAGCTTGAAGTCAATCTTCTCCTGTGTCACTCCATCTACATTGTACACACCCACCACAAGGCACCCCAACCAAGTAGGAGGTACGGGGCAGACTCAGCTTGAAGTCAATCTTCTCCTGTGTCACTCCCTCTTCATTCTACACACCCACCACAAGGCACCCCAACCAAGTAGGAGGTATATGGAAGACTCAGCTTGAAGTCAATCTTCTCCTGTGTCACTTAATCTTTATTCTACAAACCATCACAAGGCACCCCAACCAAGTAGGAGGTACACGGCAGACTCAGTTGAAGTCAATCTTCTCCTGTGTCGCTCCCTCTTCATTCTACACGTACTGCCATCAATGTATACAGAGAAACATTCAAGCAACACACTGCAGGTAGCTCAGAAAACTGTAACACTACCCATTTACATGTAAGAACGTACCCCTATTGGGGTGCTTGCTTGACCACCCTGAGCAGCTGGCTAGAAGGTAGTCGAATTCATTTTGGATCAGAGAGCTAGATATATCTTATTCAGTTCGAACATCAATGTAATTGGAACCGATCTGTTGTTTTGCAAACTACATAATTTACATCATCAAGTATCCAAAATTAACGCGGGCTACTAAAAAGATAATTATTCTGTCAGATCTACTTTAACAAGATTTAACAAGATTGCCACCCAGAGAATTAACTCCAGGTGGCAGGTGGACAAGGAAGCCCTTTGGCTTATTGAGAGTCCGACCCTTTTATCTATGTGTATACCACCCTTCTCAAATGTGTCGATTTTATTTTTAAACATATTCACGCTACTAGCACCCACACAATGAGCAGATAATCTGTTCCATTCATTTACAGTCCTTTGTGAAAATGAGAACTTTCTTATATCTAATCTACACTGCTCCTTTGCTAATGTAACTTTATGTCCTCTAGTCCTTCTATCTTTCTAAATGAGAAAAAAAAAATTCTATCAATATTTTCATAACCATTCATTATTTTAAACACTTCTATCTGACCTCCTCTCAATCTCCTGGTCTCTAGAGTTGTTAAGTCGCATTTTTTAGGCGTATTTCGTAACTAAGATCCCTCAGTTTTGGTATCATTTTAGTTGCTCTCCTCTGCACTCTTTCTAGTATATTTATGTCCTTCCTGCGATATGGACTCCATGCTTGAATACAATATTCTAAATGAGGCCTCACTATTGTTTTGTACAGCAGTATTATTAGCTCTTTTTCCTTACACGTTATGTTTCGCCTAATTAAACCAAGGATTTGATTTCCCTTTGAAGCTGCAATTCCGCACTGCTCTGAAACCTTCATATCAGCACTAATGGTTACCCCTAAGTCTTTTCTTTTATAGTAGTACTTAGTACAGTACCCCCCATTGCATATTCTATCTCTTCATTCCCATGTCCTGCGTGGAGGCATTTACATTTCCCAAAATTGAACAGTATTTGCCACTTTTCAGACCATTTGATCAACTTGTCAAGATCATCTTGTAAATGTTGTCTATCTCCATCACTTTTAATACTTCTAAACACTTTTGTATCATCCGCAAATTTCAACACCTTGCTTGTTATTTCATCATCCAAATCGTTGATATACATTAAGAATAATATAGGTCCTAGTACTGATCCCTGTGGTACCCCACTGAATACCGATTTCCAGTTTGAAGCCTCCCCATCAACTACTACATGTTGTCTTCTGTCAATCAGCCATTTTTCTATCCAGTTTATTATACCATTTCTTATGCCATGGGCCTTTAGTTTAAGCAGTAATCTTTGATGTGGTACTTTGTCGAAAGCTTTTTGAAAATCTAAGTAGACGATATCTACTGGCGATCCCTCATCTACCTACTTAGTGATGTCTTCCAAAAAACATAACATATCTGTTAAGCATGACCTCGCTTTAAAAAACCCATGTGGAGATGGGTTTATCAAGTTATGTTTAACAAGAAAATCCACCATGTGATCTTTAATTAGTCTTTATAATAATTTGCAAATCACTGATGTTAAACTCACTGGCCTATAGTTATCTAACTTGTTTCTTGAACCCTTTTTAAATAATGGTATAATGTTTGCCTCTTTCCATTCTAAAGGAACCACTCCCTCTTCTAATGACAGTTTGAAAACTGTTGGAAGCGGTACGCTAATTTGTTCTACAATTTCCAATAGTAGTTTGGGCGGAATCCCATCCACTGCAGGTGGTTTATTATCCTTCATAGCCCTTATTTTCTTAGCTACCATTTCCGGGGTTACAATTAATTGTCCTAAATAGTCTGAATCTGCCCCCTTGAACTTAGCCTCTGGTACGGGCAGTGAACTAATATCTTCTCTGGTAAACACTGAACTAAAGTACTCATTCAGGTCTTCTGCCATTAAGAATCCCTCTGATATTATATTTCCAGCACTATCTTCTAGAGGACCGACTTATCTTGAACTTTCTATATGCTTTGAACATACGCATAAAAACTCTTGCTGTCATATTTTACATTACTAGTTAATTGTTGTTCATAACTTCTCTTTGAATTTCTAATTTCAGCTGTAGCTTGGTTAAGTACTTCTTTATAACTGTTGTAGTGTTCATCATTTCCAGTACATCTATATGAATTCCACATCATTTGTTTATACTTAGTTTTTCTAATGGCTTCTTTTGATAAGTGTTTCTTTTTGGACCGTTTCCCTTGTTTTTTGAAGGGTACAAATTTATCGACTATGCACTTAATTTCACTCTTTAATATATTCCAGCATTCTGTTGCTGTCTTATTTTCACACTTCTGCAGTCGAGCTTAGAGTTGAGTGAGTATAAAGTGGTCCAACACTCTACTCACGCTGCTGCGGACAACTTTAGAGTTGAGTGAGTATAAAGTGGTCTAAGACTCTACTCACGCTGCTGAAGACGAGCTTAGAGTTGAATGAGTATAAAGTGGTCTAAGACTCTACTCACACTGCTGCAGACGAGATTAGAGTTGAGTGAGTGTAAAGTGGTCTAAGACTTTACTCACACTGACGCAGACGAGCTTAGAGCTGAGTGAGTATAAAGTGGTCTAAGACTCTACTCACATTGCTGCAGACGAGCTTAGAGTTGAGTATGTAAAGTGGTCTAAGACTCTACTTACGCTGCTGCAGTCGAGCTTAGAGTTGAGTGAGTATAAAGTTGTCTGAGACTCTACTGATGCTGCTGCGGACACGTTTAGAGTTGAATGAGTATAAAGTTGTCTAAGACTCTACTCACGTTGATTCGGAGGAGCTTAGAGTTGAGTGAGTATAAAGTGGTCTGAGACTCTACTCACGCTGCTGCAGATGAGCTTAGAGTTGAGTGAGTATAAAGAAAAGTGGTCTGAGACTCTACTCATGCTGCTGCAGACACGTTTAGAGTTGAGTAAGTATAAAGTGGTCTAAGACTCTACTCACGTTGATGCGGAGGAGCTTAGAGTTGAGTCGGTATAAAGTGGTCTAAGACTCTACTCTCGCTGCTGCAGACGAGCTTAGAGTTGAGTGAGTATAAAGAAAAGTGGTCTGAGACTCTACTCATGCAGCTGCGGACACGTTTAGAGTTGAGTGAGTATAAAGTGGTCCAAGACTCTACTCACATTGATGCGGAGGAGCTTAGCATTGAGTCGGTATAAAGTGGTCTAAGACTCTACTCACGCTGCTGCAGACGAGCTTAGAGTTGAGTGAGTCGAGGACATTGAAGTTGAGTTCTTTGAGGTGATTCGAGTTGAGGTTCGAGAAGATGATGGAGACGACGACCTGGTAGCTCTGGTCCAGACACACTCGTGTCTCGTAAGTCTGAAACAATCAATGGTGATCCAAGTAACATTACTTGAGTATGAAAAGAATAATATTTTATACACATTTTCATGGCACTTTCCACAAAAATGTCAGAAATATTTAGTTACCAACATACCATATGCAAATTTATTATTATTTGATGTGTGGCCTACTTTCATATAAACTTTATACACTGCCCAATTGTTCAAGCAAGAATAATTAGTATTACCTGATGGTATCCAGTGTTAAATCCATGCATTAGTTAATTAGAAATTAGTATTTTGTGTCTTACACCTAAGGTTTAATGGATATTTACAAGCTGGGCTTGATTTATTCCATATCTGTTGTTTCCGTTGGCTTTCCAATATCTATCCAATTTGGCCTTAAAGTCTTTGGTGTCGACACTAACCATTTTAAGAGACGCATCCTCAGCCAGCAATTTGTAGCTGGACATTGGCTGAAACAAAACGGAACATCAAACAATTCATTAGATCATTCAAATTTTTAAAATTGGGCACAAAACATACACAAAATTCAAGCTAATAATAACATTGTGAAGGAGTGATATTTGTTTTTTAATTTGTTATAAATAATTACTGACTGGAATATAATTTAATACTCTCTTGAATATTACAAAAGCTGTGCAGCAGAACATAATTAACCCGGATCCTGATATCCCAGAAACCTTGGAATTCGGATATAATTTCATGGGAACATAATTTCCAAATGCTGATATATCCCCATGATGTGCATGGTTTGTTTATTCAGAAAACTTCTTAATCTGCACATATATACAGGGAACTAAAGTATCCAGATTAACAATGCTCCACTGTGTGTCTACTCCCAGTCAACTGATGAAACAAAAATATATATATGTATAAATAATTCAGATTGATAATCATTCAGTAGTTTGTTGAATGGCATAAACAAAACACACATGAATAATGTCTGCCATGCAAAAACGCTCCAATCATCTAGTAACGATTTACTTTTTGTTCTTAGCGTCAATACTATCTTTGGGATTTTTCTGTTACTGCAGTAACTCTTTCAAATATGCTCCCTCTTAGTGTTAGATCAGTTGAAAATATTACACAATTCCCTCCGTCACTAAAAAATTACCTTTATAACCTTACATATCAGGCTTAGAAACAATTTTAATATGGCTCATCGATTTTGCGATTGACCAAACCTTATGCCTAGATGATTGTCAGAGTTTGGAGTTATATTTTATTATTATTATTAACTAGCTGAGTTACCCAGCAATGCCCGGGAAAAAAGGCAGTCATATGTACCAGACACCCCAAACCCATCCCAAATGTTTCCAGCCTACCCGCATTAATAAATGGTAACTGGTCATTAGTCAAGTTGTTAGGACAACCTTCTACCAGAAATCTCAATCTCATTCGCTCACCCGTATAACTGACGTAACCAGCAACAGCGGATGCTGGGTTGAAATTTCAGCCAGGTACATGCAAAACTAATGGAGATGTGGGTTCACAACCAAAAACAGAGAATGAACTATATAATATAGATATGTCGTATTTCTAGTTATCCAATATAACTTTTGACGGGTGATAATTTCAATGCTAAATGACAAAATGACACATAGCTCCATCTGTAGGAAATATATGAAATGGGAAAGAGGGCTCTACTTGTAACCATGCAGACATGACCAACGACAGGTAGACCTGGTGGATGTTAAGCGCTGAGGATTTTCAAACGTCAATAACTTAAAAATGGGCCAAGATTTTTTTGTTGAATCATAGTTACAGATGATTAAGGGTTATGATGGAAGTAAAATGTTGACATGTTTAGTGGAGACTATCTGCATGCCAGGGAAGATACACCTGGAAATAAACTACTCGAGTAGACCGTTTCGTAAAGATTGTATATATTAGTTAATGTGTTATTAAAAATACTGTAGAATTTTATCCCGATACTCTTGCTATTTAGGCCGATTTCCAGTGGTTGCAGAAACCTTGCAGGAGAGTTCGTGAGCTGCAATCTCGCATGTAGCACAGTTAAAGGTTGTTTAAGAAAATGTGCATGCATTTTCTGTTTTCATTTTGCCTACCACCCTCCCCCAGAATGGAATGAAGAAAGAGACGAACTATGATAAAACTTTATTTGTTCACAAGGTACATATACATAGCATGCATTTTGACTTAAAATAGTAGCAATTAATGACATAATACTGATTGAACTGGAGTGAAGTAATAGCTGCAACATGTATATAAAACATATGAACAATATTCCTTATAATTTTGGCTAAATATGCTTTAACCTCTTCGTGTATACCTAAGTTATTTTATTTTATATCTTATTTTATACATAAGTTATTTTGTTTTAATCCTAGATCATATCTTTATATTGCATTGTCTATTGCTGTTTTAAAGTGTCTAAGGTTCTGCCAGTGCAGTAGGGATTCCCATTACACATTATAGTTGCAACCCACATGGAGGTATTCTGTTTGAGACTGGGACAATGGCAGGCAGTGAGCTTAGGCAAATCCACTAAACAGGGTTATAGCATAATCTCTCCAGTCAGCTGTCCCAGTGATCAGAGATAGGGCAAAGTCTACTATCCAGTTATAAATAAAGATCAGTGAAGGAGGCTTACAGCAGCAGGCAAACAGTATGAAAATATAACATTTTGGGGGGCCCTCAGGTGCCCTTAGAATGATTAAATCAAATACAGATGTCTTGTGTTTAATGGCAGTACACTAAGATATGTCTATACAAAATTAGAGAAAATGTTGCTGAAGAGTTTTTGAAAAAATAGTCAAAATGTAAAAAATTACCAGTTTCAGGGGCTCTGGGGGGGCCTTAGAATGATTAAATCAAATACAGATTTCTTGTATTTATTGGCAGTACACTAAAATACGTCTATGAAAAATTAGAGAAAAAGTTGCTGAAGAGTTTTTAATAAAATAGGCAAAATGTGAAATTTATCAATTTCGGGGGCTCTGGGGGCCCTTAGAATGATTAAATCAATTACAGATTTCTTGTGTATAGTGGCAGTACCCTAAGATATGTATATGCAAAATTAAAGAAAAAGCTGTTGAACGGTTTCTGAGATATGGCGGGTGATGGTGCACGGCAGACGGCGGAGTGATGACATCAGTCTGTTGGACCTTCGACCCAAAGGACTAAAAACTATTCAAAATTTCTGCATACATCCACCGACATATTTGTAGATGGCCTTAATTATCTTTATGATGGTATAGAAAAACATTAAATGCCCCCCAAGTTCACCACCCCACCGGACGAATTTAGAAAATGTATAAATCTACGAACCATCTCAATTGGCCCGGTAGATCACTTGCACAATTTCAGCCTGATACATGCAAAACTGACGGAGATGTGGGGGCACAAACAAACAGAGGACGAACTGTTTTATAATATAGATAACTGACCGGCAGTCTGTATGTGGCGGGGGTTGCGGGTTCCTTAGTGGGCATGGTGATACCCTCAGCCTCTATGTAGTCACTCTTCTTCTTCGACCTCTTCTCCTTCTTCTCTTGTTTCTCCTTCTTTCATTTCTGCATTGAAGGCTGCAAATAAAGAGGGCAGTAAATAGGCAGTTAATAACCATCCTGTGAAGGTGTCAAAAGTACTTTTTAACATTTCAACGCCTTGCCTTTTTAAGGAAACGCCATTCTGACTTGAAATCGATTTTAACGCCTCATATATGTGGTGTCATCTAGTGGATAATTGCATGCTACATGTCATTTTAAAACTTAGTCTATTATGTTGAATTAGCTCCATTTGAAAACATTATTTGCTGAATGTGTATGAGTGACATAGGGAATCAAAGTATATTTCTTTAAACGTCATGGAGTCTAAAGGGTTAAACAATGAAATGTCAAGGGGTCTAAAGGGTTAAAAAAATTAATGTCATGGAGTAAAAACGGTTAAACAGTTCACGTCATCCGTCTATGAAATCAACATCTCTTCATCATCATTATCATTGTTCAGCCGGAGTGTCCCGTGGTTGGGCGAAGGCCTCAGCATGTCGTTTCCAAATCTGCCTGTCTTACGCTATCCTCTGCCAGATGGTGCCCTTCGAGTACTCGTCTAGTTTATCTCTCCATCACTTCGCTGGTCTTCCTCTAGATCGTTTCCCTTTGTAAGGTCTCCAGGTTGTGATATGCGATGTCCATCAGTTATCTCGTAGTCTGCTAATGTGCCCTGTCCAGGTCCACTTCTGTCTTATGATTTGTTTTATCTCGTCTATGACCTTTGTCTTCTGTCTTACCCAGATGTTTGTTTTTCTCTCCCGATATGTGATGTTTAACATACTTCTTTCCATCTTTGATTGGTACATTTTAATATGAACATAATATTAATAATAATCTGAGCATTTATACAGCGGCCTTTCAGCTTAAACGTCTTACAACTTCATTAAAACATTTTCTCACACTTATGTGACTTATGGGAGATTCACTTTTGAAAATAGTGTAGAATATGGTAAAAAAAGACCAGGCGTGACCTGATAAAAATTGTCTATCTAATTCATCAAAGCATAATCCAAAATATAGCACTGAAGAGAAAAACAGCAGGCACGGGTGCTCATAAAGGGGACTGGAAGTTTGGAACAATGTCAAATGTCAGTAAGCAACAAAAATCAAATGGAGTAGTTTGTAGTACTTTCAAGATTACCTTTTCGGCAACGTCATTCATGTCAGAGGTCACTGGCATGTCATCAAGAGTCATTGGCTGGTCAGTACCATTGGCCGTGGCGATGAGGAGACTGGGACTGTAATTTTTGGAGTGGTGGTGGTGACCCTTCTTGCTCTTCCTCTCATGCTGGGAGACAACAGAGATGAATATAGTGATCTCTCTATTCATTTCTCTCTCGTTCTCCCTCCTTCACTCCCTCCCTCCCTCCCTCTCTCTCTCACTCCCCCCTCCTTATCTCTCCCTCCCTCTCTCTGTGTCTCTCTCTCAATCCCTCTCTCCCTACCCCGTCTCAAACTCCCTCTCCCTCTCTCGTTCTCCTTCCATCCCTCCCTCCCTCTCTCCATCCCTCCCTCCCTCTCTCCCTCCCTCCCTCTCTCTTTCTCTCATTCTCCCTCTCTACCCCCTATCTCTCCCCCCTCTCTGTCTCTTTCTCTCTCTCTCTCTCTCTCTGTCTCTCACCTCCCCTCTCTCTCTGTCTCTCTCCCTCCCTCCCCTTCCATCCCTCCCTCCCTCTCTCTTTGTCTCTCTCTCAATTCCTCTTTCCCTACCCCGTCTCAATCTCCCTCTCTCTCTCTCGTTCTCCTTTCATCCCTTCCTCCCTCTCTCTCACCCCTCTCTCCATCCCTCCCTGCCTCTCTCCCTCCCTCCTTCCCTCTCTCTTTCTGTCATTCTCCCTCTCTCCCCCCTCTCTATCTTCCTCTCACTCTCTCTCACCTCCCCCTCCCTCTCTCTCTCCCTCCCTCCACTTCCATCCCTCCTTCTCTCTTTGTCTCTCTCTCAATCCCTTTCTCCCTACTCCGCTCTTAATCTCCCTCCCTCTCTCTCTCTCTCGTTCTCCTTCCATCAATCCCTCCCTCCCTCTCTCCCTCCCTCCCTCCCTCCGTCCCTCCCTCCCACCCTCTCTCTCTCTGTCATTCTCACTCTCTACCCCCTATCTCTCCCCCCCTCTCTCTCTCCCACTCTCTCTTTCTCTCATTCTCCCTCTCTACCCCCTCTCTCACCCCCCTCTCTCTCTCTAACCTCCTCTCTCCCTCTCTCTCGCACCGATGCAGCTACAAACCACTAATTTACATTGGTGTCATCTGGTGAATCACCATTCAATTGAATAAAAAAGGATATCCGGAAAGTCACGCATATAAAAGATATGAAAGAAAATAACTCTAAAGAAACCTATCTTTTTGTTTTCTAAAATGCATCGTCAATTGGTGGATCAGAGGCCAATGGTCTAAACAAGCCATTCAAGCCAACATATGAACATAGCAAGATGCGAGTAGACCTTGATGTCTCAAAGGAGATACACTTACAAGACTCCAATGTTAGCGTGTTAATAAATAGATAACTCACCAACAAAGTTTACTGTATGAAAATGTGTAGCATTTTACATTTGTTCAAGCCACCTCCCTTAGATTCCCACTACATTGGCTAGCTGCTAAATTTGAAAAACATGAATATTTCTCCCAAACACTGAAATGAATTGTCCCTCCTACCTTCCTCTCCTTCTTGTCCT